>PVKB01000130.1:1021309-1096688 GCA_004027205.1 Ctenodactylus gundi
AAGAAGAAGAAGAAGAAGAAGAAAGAAAAAAAAAAAGAAATGGGCTGGAGATGTAGCTTAGTGTGAAGGTACTATGCTCAATCTCCAGTACCTCTCCTCCTTCCTACAACACACATGCACATTAGTCTCTGTAAGTCTACAACACTGCTGTTGTGTTTGGAAGAGCTACTTTAGTTGAGGCTTGAAAACATACTTGGAAATTTATTAGGAGCTGCCTCAGACATAAATCAGCCTGTCCTCATTTCACCGACACGCACATGTTCACACTCACACTCTATTTCTTGTGACCTACATCATTCCATTTAGGAATGATGGCTGTCATTGGTTCACTCAACTCTAGTCCATCAATGGAACCATTTTTTTTCTAAATGACACATTGACACATAGTCCTACCATGTACATTTAAATATTCACAGTGTCTCACTAGGTAGCATTTCCTTGTTCCTTCTTGCTGCTAGAGAAGACCTGAGGTCTTACTCATATTCGTGGTTTAACGGATTGTAATAGACCATAGTCTGTTCTATTCTCATAAAGCTGCTATATCATTTTCCTCTTTGAAAATTCCTTGCTAAGTATGCATAGGATTGTTGACATTAGATTCCTACATGTCTGTTAAATTTGAGGGGTTCAGCTTTACCAGGAGGGCATGGCTTTAAGCTGACAATGTATTACTGGCTATAAATTATAGGCAAATACTGATGTAGGGACTGTGTAGAATGTTTTAACTTTGCTTGTAAATGCAATGATGTTGAGTTCCTAAAAAAGGCACTGTCTTAGAGAACAGCATATAAATGTTTAGAGACACTACATACCCAAAGGGAAGTATTACTCCTTTTTGTTGTTTTCTCAAATGCTTGGCTTACTGTCTGGAATTAGTAGCTATTTCATCTGGGTATTTAGTCAGTTCCAATGGGAACTCTTGTTAATGAACCTTTCATTCAAATCAAAGACTAATGAAGACTTTCAATTTCAGAGTTGTTTCTTAGGGGAACTTCTTTATCCATTGATATATTTTACAGGGGGAAATGGGAACTTGGAAAATGCTTATCTTCATACACCTGTCATGAAGCTTTGTAATATATGGACAAAAATAATCCTTATCCACAACAAATGCCTTAAAGGGTGCCTGTTTGAGTAACTCTGTAGTCATATAGAGCCTACTAGGACCACCTGTCAGCGGTTGGGGTCAATTTAACATTATGTCTGTGGGCTCCTCTTTCATGACCCACTGATCCTGTGGGTGTCGCAGCGTTATAAATTTCTTAGGATGCCCAAGGGAACAAATCCTTCGGGAGTCAGCAAGTTTGGGTGCATGAATGGGTGTTTATCAGATTCTGCAAGGGTGGGGTACAGTCAGTGGGGGGAATCTCACTAACCCTCAGCCAGGCTGCTGCATGGATTTCATTTGAATGGTACTGGATAGTTATTAAATACTGGCTCAGCTGCCATGAGGTTTCCTGGCATTAGTTACCACATGATTTTACCAGGTCCATTTTCGATGCTTACCTAACAGTGTTACTCTGCCTGCTACCATGTTTCCCGCAATTCCAGTCCAGGTGATTCTCAGTGAACCCTGGAGACAGGGAGGCGATCGTCCACCACTCTACTCCCTGTCAGTTTATTATTACAGTATTTAAGTTTGCTCCCTGCTTCATTCTTGCTGTAGCTATCCTGATCATCTAAAACCACTTTAGTCTGTGTTCCACTTCCTTCCCAACACTTGCTGGAAGCCCTTAACAACATCCTGTCTGTATTCACAGCTTGTTACAATGTAGATACCTCAGATTGAGGACTGAGTCATTTGGATGAGGTGCAGACAGTAAAAAAAAAAAATGTTCAAAGGAATATTTCAAAATGCTAACCACTTCAGTATGTATCTCAATTTAACAATGCCTAATGGGAGAGAGATTCCTTGACTTGGGGTTTTATGAAGATGAAAGACCTAGATTGTGTAAGGTATTCTTTTGCAGAGACCTTGAGGGGTTCTGACATGCCTAAAAGCTGGTAAGAAGCTACAGCTTGTGTGGCTCAGAGAAGAGTTTGGTTCAGGATCCTGTTTCTTTTGCTATGTGTGGCCTGCAGGATTCTTTTCTAGACCCCAAGTTCTTTGTTTCTGATTCTTCTCTTCATTGGAGTCTTGGCTCAAAGTCTGGCAAGATCTTTTGTCCGCTGTTTTCTCTGGGATGCCTTACATTTCTTAGCCATGTTCTATCAGAACTGGCAACAGATACCCAGCATCACAGTTCTCTAACAGGCTTAGCCTCAGTGTTTGTGCCCTCCTTAGCACGTAATCAAACTTTTTTAAAAAACACCCTGGTGATAAAAGGAAAGTTTTAGTCCTTTTTTTGGTAGCTGTCTCTCCTTTTTGTGACTACTCCTGGGGGTAGTGCCTAAGACATCTTGAGTAACAACTTTGCTTCTCCCTGGGTTTCAGTGGCTTGCATATTGATGTTCTGTTACTTCATTCACACTGTCCCATAAAGTGCATGTATACTTAAGAGCTTGTCATCCCAGTACTGGAGGCTGAGGCATGAGGATCACAAGTTCAAATCCAGCCTGGGCAACTTAGCAACTTATTACGACCTTGTCTCAAAATGTGATGGGATGTAGATCAGTGTGAAGGTGTCATTTTCCAAAACCACACACATCTCTCTCTCTCTCTCTCTCTCTCTCTCTCTCTCTCTCTGCTTGGCTTCCACTGGTACTAAGAAGTTAGCCACTTTGGCTTCTTGTTATTTTCATTTGAGATGTTACTGTCTACTAGGAAAAATGAGGACTTGGCTTTGTTTCACTATTCTCTCTTGCACTTGGCTCATATTTACGTACTTCCCATTCCTCCATGTTCCTAATATGGATATATTGTTACTTTAGTAGCGTCACCATCCAGTGATTGCATAATTATGATTACATAACTGTTGTTCCATTTGTCTGAGCCGTAACAGCATTTTCTTCGCTGTGCAACTTTTTATCTTTCTTAGGATTTATACGTTTTATGTTTATACATTTGCTGAGTTTTCTTAATACTTGTATCAGCTCACTCGGAAAACTGTGGCTGGGGGAACCAGTTCCCCCTGGTACCCGCTTTTGTAAATATATCCTACTGCAACCCAGCCATGCCTGTTTGCATATTGTCTGTGTTTGCTTTTGTGTGACAACAGCAGGGTTAAAAAATGTCACCTTGTGGCCTGATAAATCTAAATTAATTACTACCTTACTTTTTACATGAAAAGTATGCCTTCCTTCAACATGTATATTTCAGCTCCAAACAGCAAATTTTCAGTATGTCCTCAGGATGCCTTTGGAGATACCCAGTGTTCTTTTAATTTTACTTATTAGGGCATCTCTTCTGGAGCTTTCTGACTTTGTTTCAGATCTTTCAACCTGACCCCTAACCCTGAGAAGCAGCTCTTAGCCTTTATCATCCATCTGCTTGGGGGGGGGGGGGTCCTCTGTCAAGTGTATCTCATGTCTTATTTTTCCCTAATGCTACTTTCACTTTGGTGGAGCACGGTTTCTACCTTCCTGAAGAAAAGCAAGACAGTTTTTTGAGACTGCATGTCTGAAACTGATAGTCTGCCTGGGAGTAAAATTTTAGGTTGGATAAAGTTTTTTTTCTGCTTTGGAAAGCATTATTCCTTTATCTCCTAGCTGCCAGTATTGTCTTCTAGCTGTCTGAAGCCATTCTGATTTCATATTCCTTCTACATGACTTTAAAAACAACCCTCTTCAGAGACCATTGATCTCCTCTGTTTTTTTTCCCCTACCATTTCATAACCCTGTGCTTTGTTGTGGATCTATTTTCATCAATTAGACCAGGCAATTGGTGAGCCCATTTAATCTGCAAATTTATGTCCTTCAGTTCTGGGAAATGTCCTGGAAATATATAATCGATGTTTTCCTCCTAGTGAGTGCTTTAAGGCAGAGCTTCTAAACTAGAAGAGTATATAAAATTGCCCGGGAGGCTTTTTTCTTTCCCCATTTTATTGATATGTATAAGTGCAGTACATAAAGTTTACATTGATCTTGAGTATTTTGTGCACATACATATCGTGGCAAAGTCACAAATTCTTCCCTTCTCTCTTTTGTACCCTACCATTCCCTCCCTCTCTCTTCTAGTTCCCATTATTCCTCACATTAAGTTCCATAAAATAATTGTGATCTGGGTTTCTCATGTCAGAGAAACCATTTGATATTTCACCTTCTGCTTCTGACTCACTTCATTAAGCATGATGGTTTCAAGTTGCCTCCACTTACCTACAAAAGCCTCCAACCTGTCTGTCTTTATAGATGAGTAGTATTCTATTATGTATAAATAGCATAATGTGTGTATTCATTGGTCTATTGATGGGTATTTTGGTGTCGTCCACATTTCAGCTATTGTTAAGTTGTGCTGCTATGAACATGGGTGCACTTGTATCTCTGTTATATGTTGTTTTTAACTCTTTTGGGAATATTCCCAGAAGAGGTATTACTGATTGAAGAAGATACTTATTTCCAGTCTTATGAGAGACTTTCATACTGCTTTCCCTAGTGGTTGTACCAATTTACATTCCCACTAGCAGTGCAGGAGGGTTCCTTTTTCCCCACAGTCTCGCCAGCACTGATTGCTGTTTGTGTTCTTGATTTATGTCAATCTCTCTGGAGTTAGATGGTATCTTAGCGATGTTTTGATTTCCATTTCTCTATGGCTAAGGATGTTAAACATCCTTTCATGTATTTATTGACCATTTGAACTTCTTCGTCTGTGGACTGCCTATTCATTTCTTTTGCCCATTTTTCAATAGGATCTTTGATTTTGAGGGGCTTCCTTTTTGTTCAGTTTCCTGTATATTCTGGTTATGAGCCTCCTATCTGAGGTACTGGTAGTGAATATTTTCCCCCAGTCTGTTGGTTCTCTTTTTACACTGTTGATAATTTTCTTTGCCATGCAGAAATCTTTAATTTGACATAATTCCATTTGTTAATAATGGGGGCTATTTCTTTTGCTTTTGGTGTCTTATTAAGAAAGTCTTTGCCTACATCTGTGTCTTTTAGATAGCTGTATTCTTCTCTAATTTCTTGTGTTGCCTTCATTATCTTCTGGTTTATATCTTCTTTGTTTTCCTCTAATTACTTGTCAATGTTTGCTGATAGCATAGCTGTGTCCTGGCATAGCTCTTGCATTTCCTGTTTCATTTCCTATTCCATTTTCTGTTTCAATTCTGAGTATTTCTGGGTCCAGAAATTATCATCTCTTTTGTCTTCCTCATCTTTGGGTTCTGCTGTTTCAAGAGCTCTGGTATCATTTTCTGGAGTGTCAGGTCCTTCTGTAGAAAATTTATTGCCACGTTTCCTCATGGTTCTGTTACAGTGAGTTGAGGCTCTGGTATTGTTGATGGATTGTGTTTCCTGTCCTGAGATTGTTAAATTAGACTCTTTCTGTTTTAAATATTACCTGGCTGTTTCTGGGTACGCAGGAGGGAGCGGGCACTGAAGGCCCAGTCCCATCAAGCTTCCTGGGAGAATTTTAAAGATACACATTCCCAAGTCCCAACCTTAGAGCTTCTGACTTGAATCTAGTTACAACACATATATGTTGAAAAAAAATATCCTGTGATAGTTCTGAGGAGCATCTCTGGATAAAAGCTATTATTTTGAGATGACAGAGGTTAGCATATGATCTAGGAAGTGTGGCATCATGGGAAATTCAAGTGGGAAAAGTAGTTTGAAATTACTCCAGGGTCCAATGACACCACTGCCACCATTATACTTAGGTACTGCATGCCCTGGAGCACTAAATGAAGATTATGATGACAATGATGGTGGTGATGATGGTGATGATGAAGATGGCAGCAGTAAATTGCCTTGGGTTTCATGAGGTTCAATTTAAAAGTGTTTACAAGAACGCCTGATAAAGCTAAGTACCAGATTTTCTTTCCTGACTCTTCATGTGATAAGAAAACAGATCAGTGTCAGGACTGTTTGTAGACTTCAAGGAAGTGGGCAGGGTTGAACAAGGCAGTTCTCACATTAAGAGTGAGTTAATGAAGTGTTTCACCAAATGTAGCAGGCTAACTTTTTAAGGTAATAATTTTGTATGTCCTACAAATGATGTCATATATATCCAAAGGCTCTTGGCAGGAAGAAGGTTTCTCACCCTACCACCTAACCCCTAGGCTGTTCCAACAGGGCAGTGAGGCCTGTGTCAGAGCTCTGGCTGTGAGTGGTTCATATTTCTCATTCTCACGGCACCTGAGAACTTGGCTTGTACTGTGCCTACTCATATGTGTTTAGATGGGTGTCACTCTATAAGTGCTCTTAGATAGTTTTGAAGAGCATTTGCCTTCCCCGACAGGTGATAAACTGCATGAAGGTAGGTCTGTCTCTCTTCTGTTAATTTTGAGTCATCCCTACTTCCTGGTGTAGGGCTCAGGGATTCTGGGGCACAGTTTGAGAGATCAAACATTTCCTTAAATGAGGCATTTATTCACTCTTCTGGTTAACTGAGAAGACAAAAAAGCTGAAATTAGGAGTTTAGAAGTGTGTAATTCTCGTCTCGAATATCCAGCATGATGTTTCTTAGCTGTTGTCTGGATGACCTCATCACGATCCTTATTTATTGGTGCTTTGCTAAATGCCACTTAGGGAGATCATAGCAATAAGCTGTTTATCTGTACTTACTGCAGACCCTGTAGGCGTATTCATTTCTCTATTTTTTTCTGGGTGATGTTGCTGGAATATTTAAAATTACAATATGTAAAACATGCATGATTTCATTTTTTTCATAAGATATTTCAGGGTAAGAAACTTGTCTTAATAACTTTAAAATTTCCAATTCTTAAAATAGTGTCTAACACATTATATGTGCTCAGTATAAATTTTATTGAATGAATCTTTATATATAACGTCAAGTAATGCAATAAGCCAATATTGAGATACTGAGTATTTATTGCTTTTTAAAAAGAACATTAATTTTTCACAGACTTCTGAGAATTGTGGTATTCTAGGTGTTTAACTGTTAATATTTATAATCATCTTACATTACCAAGTAAAGTAATGCATTTGAGGTTTATGTTATTTGACTTAGTAGCAGTGTTACTCTTCAATTCAATACAAAAAATCACCAAGTATCTGATCCTCAACTTTCCTTGAAATTTGACTGTAATAAAAATTATTTAAAAGTTAAAAAGAGTTGATATTGAAAATTTAAATGATTTGCCAATGCTTATCTTGGTGAGTATACTTTAATCAAAATTACTTTTACTATGAAATATCTTGGATTGCATCACATCTTTTTCTTTTGAGACAGGCGCTTGCTCTATATCCCAGGCTGGTCCTGAAATCACTGTGGAGCCCAGGCCGGCCTGGGACTCAAAGCAATCCTCCTATCTCAGCCTCCTGAGTGCTGGGATTACAGTTATGCGCCACCCTGCCCGTTTTATGTGGTGCTGGGGAATCGAACTCAGCTACTTAGTACTTACCTAAGCACTTTACTAGGCAAGTGCTTTAACCACTGAGTCATTCCTCCAGCCCCTGCATCATATCTTTAAAAATTAATTGCCAATATTTTTATTGTGGTAAAATTTACAGAATGTAAAATTCACTATCTGAACCATTCTGTATGCAATTCAGTGGCTCTCAGGATATTTGCAATGTTGTACAACTACCATAACAATCTAGCTCTAGGACATTTTTATCATCCTAGAATGAAACAGGAGACACTAAACAGTGACTTTTTACTATCTCTTACTAAATCCTCGAAAACTACTAAGCTGTTTTCTAACTTTATAAATTAAATATTGTATTTGGGCTTATATAATATGTGGCCTTTTGTGATTGACTTCTTTCATTTAATAAAATATTTTTGAGGTTCACCTGAGTGCATAGATACACTGTAGCAGTACCTGATTCTCTTTAAAGGCTGAAATAGGAATTGGTGGTGTTGCTTAGTGGCTAAAATACTTGCATAGGAAGCAAAAGGACTTCAGTTCAATTCCCCAGCACCAGTAAGTTGGGTTTGGTGGGGCATGTTTGTACCAGTAGGAGGTTTGCCTTGAGTTTGAGGCCACTAGGCTACATAGTGAGTTCTGAACCAGCCTGAGCTACAGAGGAAGACCATATCTAAAAAAATGAATAAATAAAAATACCAAATAATGCTACTTTGCATGGCTGTACTACATTTTGTTCATCTGTTCATTGGTTGACAAATATTTGCAGTTTTTTTTTTACCGTTTGGCTAATGTGGAACTATTTAGTGCTGCTAACAATATTAGCATATATATATATATATGTATATGCTAATATACATGCTAATATGAGTCTCTGTTTGAAGTCTTCTAGGCATATTCTATCTGGGAGTAAAAATTGCTGGATTAGGTTTAACTCTATGTTTGACTCATAAGGAAACCATCAAAAAGCTGCATCATTTCACATTCCTCGTAGTGATGCATGAGGTTTCCAATTCTCCTTGCCAACGTTTATTTTCTGTTTTAAAATATTTATTATTATAACCACTTTAAAAAGATTTTAATCTTTGGTTTGAATTCTTATTCCTCTGTGGGGCATATTTATAAACACACATTGTTTCTTATTTCTTTTTTATATATTTTGTGGAAAGTTTTGGTTTTTGATCCAATATTATTCTGGCACAGGGATGCTGGCGTTATGTATGATTTCTGGGTTAATGGTAAATGTGCTCGCAGCATTGTATTGTTTAGGTGTCTGAGAGTGTCAGACTGGAGGGAAACTGTTGATTGCTGTGGACAGTTTTCATCTTTGTAGGGAAGATTTATAGCTTCATTGCTGGAGTAAAGATTGTTCTTGGAAAAATTTTTAGACTACATCCAAATGACTCCATGCCAACAAATACGAGTAATCATTTTTTTCTTTCTTGATATAAGAAGGGATACATTTGTAATAATGCCACTCTTTCTGAAAGGAAGCAGTGTCTTTCTTAGCAAATGATTTTTAGACAGCAGTTTTCTGGCAAGCTTAAGAGTTTCATTATCTCTTTTATGATATTATAACATTTTGTCCTTTGAGAGACAAATTTGCACAATAAAATATATAAGGAATTGTAGCAAGCACCAATGTCTAAGTACTTTGTTATGTTTAGAATTAAAATCATGACTTAAATTTTTGAACAAATATATAAAAGAGGTTTTTTTTTTTCAGTTTGTCCAGGGGTGATCAAGCTGTACAACTTATTTTACATTTTCAACCATCACAAGGTGCTTTTAGAATCCAGAGAAGGTCTTTGAGATACGTACATGGATTCAGAGATAAATATGGAAAAACAGTGGTCCATTTTCCTGTTGCTTGATAGTCTCCCTTAGGGTGTGAGCTGGGTCCTTAGATCATGCAATACAACAAGCATGGGGCAAATACTAGGCTGGTAGGTCGCTATCAGCTGTCTCATATACTTCATCCAAGAAGCCCAGCATGTAAAAAGAATGTATGTAAATCATTTTGACAGGATCTGATACTATATTATTTGGAAGGGAAATCTTTATTACTAGAATAAAACAGTATCTCAAAAGATGTCAGTTTTCAAAATACTAATAAGTTACCTAACTGGACGGAACCATTACTTATATAAGCAAATGAATTAGAATTAAATAGGGAGTGAAAAACAAAGCTATATGTAATAGTCTCTAGCATTTAAACACATGATTCTAGGAAGCATTATTGTACAAAGGCATGCACAGTAGGCTTTCAGAAAGTGTTTTCAAAATTAACTTGAATAATATAGGAAAGAAACAGTGTTATAAACTAAGGTGAGCTGGAATATTTGCTTGAAGGACCAGATGACCGAAAGAGATATCTTTATTTGTTGCTGTCTCCAAAACAACCCAAGTTCGGTATTTAACAGGGGTTCAACAGTGATTATGCCGTGTTTCTATATGTGGTATGTACTGAGCTGAGGTAAAAAGGTGAGGCGACAGCAAATTAGAGGAATGTAAACAAAGATGTGTAGTAACAGAAGCAGGAACAGAGGTCAGAAGCACGGGAGGGAGCGAGGAAACAGAAGAGGAAGCCATGAAATCTGTCAGCGTGTCTGTCGTGTTAGAGGAAATGACAAAGGAAATGACTAGCTCACTTTTGAAAGTGAATGCTGATTTATCAGAATTACCAAGGACAAGAAAACTGGACAGCCAGAACATCATGGGCTAAGAAATAGAGGCGTGAAACAGTGCAGTGGGCTCCGGAGATACAAATAGTTGGCATTCGTGGGTGTTCAAGTGAAAGGATTGAGTAGGATAGTGAAATATGAGGGTGCATGTTCAAGGTCAGAGTCTTGGAGGCTTACTATCCCACAGCAAGGGGCTAAGAATTTATCCAGAAGGCACCAATCAGTGCTCAGCTGCTTTAAACAGAATATTTACGACTCAGATTTTGAATTCTTGATGAGATTTTTGTGTGGAGTAGTTTTCTCCTACCCCACACATATTAAAATCTGCTAAAATCTTGTAAAACATTCAGACCCCCTGAATTTTGAATTCAGTTTTGAATCTGATTTGCTCAGAGATGGGGGAAAGCGAATGGGAAGAGGGGCACCCGTGGGAATCAGAAGGTTCATGTAGCTCCTTCCACTCTGAAGTTTCTAACTCACTGCTCTTGGGAGTGGGATTGGGTGGTTGGTAGGATGAATGTGGGAAGATAATCTAGAGTATGTTTGTCTGATCTGGGGCCTGCAGGCCACATGTGCCCCAGAATGAATTTGGGTGTGGCTCAAGACAAATTTATAAATTTCTGTAAAATATTGTAAGATTTTTTTTTTTTTGGTAAATTCATAGGATGATTCTTGTCATAGACCAGGTATATCCAGCTCCTGGCCCACAACTGCATGTAGCTGTGAACAGTTTATAAGGTGATCCCACAGATTATAAACTTTTAACATTGTTATGTGATTTTTAGCTATCATACATTCTTTATGTCTCAGTCATTTGGTGTTCAAGAACAGAGTGTGCGAGTGACAATCAAATACTCTCAGACAGCATGCAGTGCAGGGCAAACTTCACCTCTCCAGCCCCCTGTACAATCAGTGGAATTAAAATCTGCACATATCAGACCTTATATGCACTTGTGCAATTGGGAAAGTAAAATACAGCAATTAGAGTTAGTAGTACCTCAGTTCATCTCATGTGTGTATGCCTGTGAAGAGAGGCATTTTTTGTTATTAAGAAGTTATGTAAAGTTTCTGAATTGTTGAACTTGAGCTTGTGTTATTTTAATGCTATAATAAAAATATTAAAAGGAAGTTTTACTACCATATATTTTCACTACATTATATGTTTTCTGTGCAGCCCAAGACAACTCCTCTCTGCTCAAGACAGTCCAAGCAAGCCCAAAGTTTAGACACTCATGATTTAGGAGATGCTGCGATGCTGCTGATGAGAAAGTTTGAGGCAGTTATAACACGGACACAAGGATGAAAAGAAGATTAGTGTGAAAGATACTAAAGAGGTAAAATCAAATGCTGTTGGTCATTGATTGGGATGAGTGAAGAAAAAGGTTTTGGACAGAGAAAAAGGGTTTAAATCGTATTTCGGGGCCAACTGGGTGATACATCAATAATTAATATTAATTTTTAATAAGTAGCATTTTTCCTTCACACATAGAATTTTAAAATTTGATGCATTCTTAAATTGATGATTGTCTCCTTTAGAAGCTAACTTATTATTTTATTATGGTTGAATTTTCCGTTTGTTTAAATCTGTTATAATCAACTTGTCAGGAAATTATTTGTTTAACTAAAACATCTATTTGCCTCTATGAATCAAATAAATATATTGTTTCTAATATTTCTGAGAAAACATATACTTGGGAAACTCCAAATCTAATTCATCATACAGTCTTTGGAAGCATCACCCTCTGAGCTGAAAACACAGTAAGGTTTAGAAGATTCATCTTTTAGGTCAGGTAAAGTGCAGCGATATTGTTAAATATGTACCCATGTTTCTGTGTTTGTTCCTTTCCCCTTTCTTCCTTTCTGGTCCTGCTTCTCCTCAAGAAAAAGACTCTTTCCTTTACTGCTTGTGTTTATTGTCACAATTGACTTTTGTGAACTAATGTACTGTAGATAAGAACCAAAGCTGTAGGGCTTTTGTGGAGATTATGATGCTTACCCATCTCTGTCTCCTTATTCTTCCAGCCTCCTGTGACTTCAGGTTGGCGATGTGATTGGATTCTGGCTAACAGAGTCTGGGTAAAAGCAGAGGGCTCTGCTCATGAACTAGCACGCGCCTCCGTGCTGTGAAGGTAAAGTGCCTGTGCTGTCTTTCCTGTTCTCCTAATCTCTTCTGTGGTCCCCTGAAAGGACCTCAGCAGGTGTATTTTACTTTGCATGAGCAAGAAATAGTTTTATTATATTAGGCTACGGAGATTCCAGTTTATTCTGTAACATGGCATTACCTATTCTGGTCAGCACATAGGGGCATATTCAATACTGGGGGTACTTGTCACAAATGAATGACACTGATGGTGGAATGACAGGCACGAGGATGACTCTTGAGAACTCTTGCAATAAAAAAGAACTCTTGGTACAGCCTTAAGTTACATCACGAAAACTACCCTTCTTGAGCCTAGGGTTATCTTGATGTCAGAACTGGCCTCTCGTTTGCTGGGTCCGTCTCCTTGAACTGATTTTTTAAATTAAAAATGAGTGGTTAATACCCACATGATGAAATATTATGGAGATTCCCAGAGATGCCATATGTAAAACGTCTAGACCAGCGCCTAGCACATAGCAGGTGCGAGAGCCATCCTGGGAGAGTTATCAGAAATTCGATCCCATAATTAACTCTGTAAATTTTTGATGTGATTCACAGATGGGTGTTATTTACACTAGTGACAGCTATTATTTTTTAAATTCTTAAAAACTTGAACTCTCTATGCTTCAGTGTCCCTGGGCTCTGGCTTCCCTGCCCAAGTTGATGCATGGGCAAGTGCCCAGTGAATGACCGTTATTGTTATTTTACTATTGTTTTTCAAAAGGAAGTGAGAGCGCCATTGCTATTGTGAAGACGTCATTTTTCAGGTGTGGGCCGCGGAGGCTGGTGCTTGGTGACTGAGGCTGTAAGCTGAGCAAATGTCCTGCCGATTGGATCGATGCCACTTTGACTGATTTGTTTTAAAGGCCAGAAAAATGGGACTGAGCCATGGGCAATAACAACTGTGTCCTACTCATATTTATCCTAAGTTGTTCTTTCTGTATACAATAGCAGGAAGAGTGCTGGATGTGGGTGGGGTTCTGGGTTTCAAAAGACCGCAGGTCAGTCTTGCGTAGTTGCCAGCTTTGCAAACTCACTGAGCCTCCCCACTTTAGTCTCCCCACCTTTACAGAGAGCTGCAGGCCAGGTGGCCCTTTCTCTGACATATTCTGTAGGTATATGTTCACGGGCCCTTTCTTCCACCTATTGTAACCTAAATATAATTAAACTGCCATATGGCTCAGGCTCTGAACAAGAGTGAATTCAAACAGATGATCTCACATCTAAAAAGTATTTAAGGATTATTGAAGTAGTTTTTGCCATCTTTCAATAAACTGCCAAGCTAGGGTTCTTTTTTGGGGAGATATTATTTATCTCTTCATTTATTTTTAGACAGAGCTTTATTGAACTATAATACCACACAGCTCATCTATTTAAAGGATAGTTCGATAGATGTTAGGCTGGAGTGTGCATTATTCATAATGAAAACGGTTTTAAATTGTTCCCTATGTTACTGTCGTTTTCATTCTCCTGCACATGGATGTCAAACGCTCCTGAAAGCTCTGAATCTCCACTGGCCCCTCCTCATCCTGCAGACTCTCCCTGGGGCCTGTTCCACATGGTTTCCCAGTCTCCCGCCTCCCTTTCGCTTCTTGTCACTTCTCAGCTTTTTAATCTATACATCACCTGGGACATGCCCAAAATATCAAGGGAGAGCTCTGGACAAGTGCGAAGATCCTCCTTTCGGCACCAAGTGGAGACATGGGAACTGGCAGAAGGGAAGACTGTGGGGTCTCACGCTTGATTCTCTGTACCATGACTGGTTTTCGCCCTTGTCTTGCTCTCTGCAGATCCAGTCAGCTCTGTTATTGGGCCTGGCTGAGAATGTAGAACTGCTTCTGAGGAAGGCTTAGCATCTCAGGGGACAAACTGTTGAATTAATTTCTATCAGACTGACACAGATTCCACTCATCGTGTTTGTGCTGGGAGACTGCAAGGTGAAGCTCACATCGGTTTTCACTTCTACCCGGCCAGCAGGGCTCTTGATAACTATCTCTGGGCTGATACGGGTGTGTCCTTCTGTAGGGTAGAAGGACGGCTCTTGCCTGCATCGACAGGCCCCTGCCTAATAAGACCACACCAGGCCTCACAGTTTCCAGGGATTGCCATGTGGTGTGAAAATTTCTGCATGACCCAGCTTGTTCAGTGCATTGTTTTATGGAATTTCTTACTGATTAAAATCAATTAAGGAATAAATATTTATTAAGTACCTGCTGTGTTCAAAATACACCGTAAGTATTCTATGTAATGCATGGTTCTTAAGCTCAAAGAACTCATATTGTGTAGTTATGTATAAGCAAATTAACATTATTATGTTTAGAATTATGAAAGCTTATCTTTTAGGAGAAACATTTTAATTGAAAATATTTTTACAATAAACTACCTAATCAATAATAGATTGCTTACTGTAAATTTTTTATAATAAGAAGAAGCATGAAGAGAGTACAAAGGATAAATCCTGCTCCTTAGACATAACTGATGTTAGAGTTTTGGTGAACATTCTTGAGAGATCTTGCTACACATACACACACCTTACATTACACGTAAATAATTTTATATGACTGGGTTTATAATATCTTTACTATTTTTATCCTGCTATTTTACATTTGTCTTACATTGGGAACTGTTTTCCCTGTTAATATGTAGAGACTGATATTATTATATTTAATTCTAGAAACACATTGTGGTATATTACCTTAGTTTGTTCAACACATCCCCTATTGATAAAAAATTTAAAATATTTCTTTAAAATACTAAAAGCAATCGTTGCTTATTTGTACTATTACACCCTTAACATAGATTTCCTGGAGGTAGAATTGCCAGATCAAAGAATATGAACATTTTAACTTTTGCTATAATATCAGCCTTTTTTTTTTTTATCAGAAACCAGCCCTTGGATCCAGATGCTGCCAGTGCCCGCCTGTGTCTTCTTAGCCTACCCTGAGCACACTGAAGCCCTGCCGGGGAACACGTTTGTGGCCTCGTGTGTGCCCTACCAAGTGCCACCACTAGGGAGACAGGAAGTGCTGGAAGAGCTCAGGACTTATTGTGAGTATCTCCCTCATAAATGATGGGTCCAGGTGGGTGAATGCCCCTGTGTCTTTGCTCCTTGGTGATGTATTCTAAGGACTGTTGTCTACACAGTTCTGGGGGATTCCGTCCTATTGCCTCTGGCAGAATCCTGCTATCTATTCCTTGTTTCTTTCTTTTCTCTCTTTCCTCCATTCTTGTGCTGAGCTTTCTGAGATTTTTATTCAAACCCTTGTCTCAGGATTTGTTTTTGGTAAAACCTAAATGGAGACAACTTTCGTATCACAGATGAAAAACATAGTAGGCAGACTACTGCCTCCCACCTCAGATGTCTTAGTCTTAATCCCTGAAACCTGTGCAAATGCTACCTTACACGGCCAAAGAGACTTTGCAGATGTAGTCACATATGCAGTCACACATTAAGGCCCTTGAGATTGGACAGTTATCCTGGATATTATAGAGGGGGTAGCATAATCACAATGGTCCTTAAATATGAAAGAAGGAGGCAGAAGGAGAGAGCCAGAAGGAAAAGTGAAGAGTAGGCAAAGAGATGCAGTGTTGTGGCTTGGAAGATGGGGATGAGGGCTAGGAGCCAAGGAGTGTGGGTGCCTCTAGAAGCTGAAAAGGGAAAGAAAATGGATTCCCCCCTCAACCCTCCTGAAGGAACAGAGCTCTCCTGACACCCTGGTTTTAGCTGTGCAAAATCTGATTTGCTTTTCTAACCTATAGAATTATAAAATAATACATTAGTGCCAAGTTTGTAGTAATCTGTTATGGCAGCAGAAAAAAAAAACTAATACAAAAAGTTGAACAATACAAGGCAGCAGATGCCAGCAGCATCATATGGCAATGCTTGTTATTCTACAAGAGAGGCATGAGCAGTGGGGCTGGGAGAGGGAGGAAATCATAAAACCTTTCCCTTTCTCTTGTCCACAGGGTGGTTGGCTTGCTTGTGGGTGAGTTTAGAGTAGGCGACTCATTGACCCCTAATTAAAACTCTGTGGCCAGAAATTTTTCCAACAAGCTATGAGCTTGTATATTTTATTTTACTTGAACATTCTATCAGGACTCTGGAAAGTTTACTGTGTACAAAAATTATCTAGGAGAATGAAAAGTTAAAGAAATTATATACAAAATTTGTTTAAAGTGGATTTTGGCCCTCATCTACTGGATGTTCTTATTCAAAGGTTTGGAATAAGGCCCAGGAATTTGCACTTAAAATGAGGTAATTCTGAGGTATTGCTCTAGAAGACTTTCCCACTAGAAAGCCTTGCTCCTTGGTGGCTGAGGTGTTTCCGTGGCACCTGCTTTGTCTGGCAGGCCATGTAAGCAAAATGAGAAGAAAAAAGGAATCACTAGAAATTGCCTACTATTGTCATGTGCAAAAAATGCTGGTTTTGCTTCTGTCTGGGGGAGTCAGTCACAATCATCATTAGCATCAGCCAGAAGGCTGAGTGTGAAAGAGCAGGGAAGCTTGTGCCATCAGATACAAAGCACCCAGGCCTTGAAGCCCCTGAGGATTGTTTGATCTCCCAATTGGTTTGCCTACAGTAGCATTTCCTCATTTGGCCAGATGACCTTGTGAGCCAGGGCAGTTTTCTGTTACTAACTGAGAGCTGTAAACTCGAACATTTGGAATATCCTGACAATTGCAGATGTGCCAAAGGCTGTCTTGGATCTCCCTTAGTGAGGGCCACAGAGGTCACCTTGAACGAATGCTTGCCTTTGTCTCGTGCCTTTTTGAAGGAGGCTCTGTGCTTGTCTAGCTCCATGCAGCTCTCTGAAATGTCAGGAGATAAGAAATGCCTCTCAGCACGAAGGCTTCCAGACACATATGTGACAAGAAATTTGGCATCAGCTTTACAAGTGTCAGATGTCTAGGATAAAGCAATATGGGTATAGTATTTCTGGTGCTATTTTGGTGCCTTGTGCATGAGCCTGCAGCATTAGGGAAACTGCTTCTCAGCTTTGGGTGATAGCCTTACTGGCGCTCGACTTGCGTGTCTGAAAATACAGTTGGGTCACTAGCATGCTAGCAGTGGGTCACAGCAAGTCACCTAAAGTCATGGTACTGAGCTTTAGGGAGTGCCTGTGAGTGGTCCAGAGCATTTCCTAGCCAGTGACAACTTGAGTGGCATGGGCACAGGGCCCGTGACCAGATCAACTTTTACAACATCCGCTGCAAGGTTGGTAAATGTTATTATCCTTGCTTGTCAGGCATGGAGGATCCAATGGACAGGGTCTTAAGCTCCGTGATGAGTAACATCAGGTGAATTATATCAGAACAAATTTCTGCTCTCTTGAACTCAGGGAATTTGTATCCCGGAGAGAGCGTTTTTGGCACATTGTGACTTGCTGAAAGACTTGAAATTTTCTCAGTCTTGCTGTTCATTGGTTAAGAGCAAATGCCTACGGCACTTGGCTTAATGACTGTCATAAGCAATGTGAAAAATGTGCAAGAAAAAACAAAATATGGTAATGTAAAGAGGTTGTTACAATATCCAATAGGAATATTGTGTTGTGTATAAAGTCTGAATTATAATATACTCTGTCAGTTAATGTACTTGATGCCGGTTTCTGTTTTAATTTTATTTATTTATTTAAAAATTCACTGTGAGCTCTGAGCACCATAGTTTATGAAGGTCAAAAAGTACTTAAAGTGGAGAGTCTCTTTCATGATTCAAATGTGGCAAAGCAAGAGCCACGAGAAAAGATGAAAGCATGGATACTAATTTGTATGAAGAAGGAAATTATGTGGTCTGTACATGTATCACAAAGCCTTACTTTGTAAAGACAATTCAGTTCTCTATTGATGACAAAAGTTAACACTTTGAGTTTATCCCAGAGCATGAAGGATTTAAAGAGTCATAGGAAAGAATTTTCTGTTGTGGAAGATGGTTAAAAGATAGGTTACCAGAGAGCAGTTGCCCACTTCTGAAGGTTGTTTACAAACAAGGTGAGTCAAGCAAGGCCTGTTCAAGGTTGATGGTTTTAAATGGCATCCCAGCACCATAAGGTGGCTGCTTGGCAGTAATGGTGGCAGGATTACTTTTCTTTTAGCGTTTTGGTTTGAAACAATTTGAGACTCATTAAAGGGCTGCAAAAGTAGCACGTAGAGTTCCTATGCATCTTTCTTGCAGCTACTGCTGATGTTACACAATGTTGTACAACATTGGTAGAATTAAAAGAAATTGATGCTGTCACAACATGACAGAGGCTTGAGGGGAGGTGGGATAGGTAGTGTGAGGGTGACAAAACTTCAACAAAACAAATCACTTACTTGTGTGAAATTCTACATGTGATTTTTTTTTTTAAACAAATGGTTCTATTGCAAAAATTGAAAAACTACAGATCTAGGAAGACATACTAAGATTGACCCCTGTTCCTAGAATTTTGTGCTTTTGATGATCATTTCACTTGTCAAATGATTAGGGTAAAGGTACTGGATAAGAAATTTGTTGAGGGCTGAGGATATGGCTCAGTAGTAGAGTGCATGTTTAGTGTGCCTGAGGCCCTAGGTTTGCTCCCCAACACCAATTTTTAAAAAATGACAGAGGTTTACTGACACACCTCAGTGGCACATGCGTGCATTCTTGTTTTCCTTGATCTCTGTAAGGTAGGCACAGTCTTTCTGGTGTTTTCTCCCTGGCACCAACAACAATGACTGGCACATAGTCTATGCATACTTGATGTTTGTTCAATGGAATCAAATTAGCATGTTCATTCTTTTCTCATTTCCTCATGTGGCTTTCTCACTCATGTATCTGCTTTAGGGCTTCCCAAACTATTCTGAATAGTATCTTCTCTCTCTCTCTTGCCTTCTCTTGTCCTGTTTTGTTTTGTTTTTCCCCTGAGGATTACACCCAGCACGTTGTGCACATTAGACAAGTGCTCTGCCACAGAGCCACATACCTAGCACTAGCACCTGTTTTTGTTTTGTTACCCTAAAAATGGCTACTTTGGTCATATGTTTGTTAGAAGTGTATGGTTTATCGCTTACTAACAGTAGGCTTCTTGGGGACAATCGCTTTGGCTTATTTTTGATGAAACTTTATGCCTGGTACCAGAGAGTTGTGTATTTTGAAATTGTAACTAGTCCATCCACTTCAGAAAATTTTGAGCAAGCATCTTTGAGTTTATAATTCATCTATTTAGAAATGAGAAGATTATTTTTCAATTAGATCCTTGTATTTATAAATTTTCTCTTGTATTTGACTGATATTTGTAAATTATTTCTCATTTTAATCCTAAACAGTGATCCTGCAGCTGGTAGTTTCATAGGAATATTTTTTGAAAGAAAGTGATAAATTCTATGAAGCTCTTTGAGTTAGAAGAAAGATGATAAATACATTCAAAACAATTGTATTGTAATTATTAATTAGTGTTATGTAAAAACACAAGAATCACACAGCCCTATCAGTGTCTGGGCTAGGACCTTAGATCCTACTAAATGAATTAAAATGATTCAAAGTATTAATGCAGTAATTGTGCATCAATATGACAACTGGCCCATTTTTTTTTTTTTTTTTTACAGCCAACTTCATCTATACAGAGAAGAACTCGGAATGCTTTTGTTACGTATGTGACTAAAGTTGCCAGTGTACAGCTGCTATTTTAATAAATTGATTATGAATAAATAGGAAGCAGCATGGTGCAGGAGATTAGGGTTGGGCCCATATTGTTTTTTTGTGCATAAAAATTAGTAAAAAAAATTATTCCTCATTGTGATTTAGTTGCACAGAATTTCGGAGAGGTAACCTAGGGTTGGTGATTCTGGACCTCTGTGTTTTCATCCTGGCATTTAAGGTTTAGGATCTGGACAGTGGCTTCCATAATAACTAAAGTAACAGCTCCCTAAAGATGTCTTTACTAATTGTTGAAACCTTTGAGTATGTTGGGTTACACTGTCATGGGAAATTAAGGATAGATGACATTAATGTCACTAGTAGTCGAGGTTGAGATAGGAATATTATCTTCGATTATTGACTTGTGCTCAATGTAAAGACAGGATAAAAAGTAAAAAAGGGAGGCAGAAGAAGAAAGTGTCACAGTGTACTGGTATGTAGAATCTTTGGCTAGCCATTGCTGATAAAGTTGGAAGAGAGTCATGAGCCAAGGATGAGGACAGCCTTGACATGCTGGAAAAGGCCAGCAATGGATTCTTCTATAGAGCACCCAGAAAGGAGCCACCTGCCAGCACTCTAATTTTAGCCCATTGAGAATGATTTCTGACATTTTTGGCTTCCATGAGTATAAAATGATAGATTTGTATTGTTTTAATCAACTATACTTATTTTAATTTGTCATAGCATCAGTGGGAAATTTAATACATGGTCTTATTCATATCTCAGTAAGAGCCTCCAAATCTGTTTCTACCCGTTGCTTACTTTTTCCAACAGTGTCTTCTGCTGTAGGCAAATTAGTTCTCTCTCTCTCTCTCTCTCTCTCTCTCTCTCTCAACATACACTATGCTCACGTTCTCAGCCCATTGTTCCCACTTTATAGGTTTTTCTGGAGTGAATCTGTGCGGACATGACTTGTTTTGCGTGAATTTCTAGGCTAACTGTACTCTGACTCTTCAGATGATAGGATCTTAATTGCATTTCTGCCATGTGCTAACATTGACGTCATGGGGATGACTAAAGGATTTAGTTTTAAGTACGTATACACTGAGTAATTGAGGAGATCTACACAAAAGCAGTTACAAAACAGCATGTCACACACTATGGCAGAAATGTATGTAGAATATTGGAGGAATAAAGGGAAAGGATGCCTGATGGCTTAGTGGCAGTGAGTGTAAGGTCAAACATTGGGTTTAAGTAAAAATTTCCATTCTAAGGATGCTTAGACAACTTGTGAATGCTGAGTTTGCTAGGTAGCAAAAGGATGAGAACAGACATTTGAGGAACAAACCAGCTAATTCACAGGAGAGTTATGTATGATAAGTTTTATGCAGGGACAAGAAGTTGTTTGGCAGAACAACAGAAGTTTAGGGGAATGAGTGATAAAAATGAAGTTAGAAAGGTAGAGAGAAGTCATGTCTTACTGTCATTTTATTTTTTTATTTATTCATATTACTTTTCTTTTTTGAGTAGGGTCTTGCTCTGTAGTCTAGGGTTGTCCTGAACTCACTTTGTAGCTCAGGCTGACCTTGAACTATCGCAATCTTCCTGCATCAGCCTCCTAAGTGGGTGATGGGATTATAGGCATGTGCCACCATGCCTGACTTCTCACTGTGATTTTTATAATTCACGATCAGTGGTTAGTAGGTCAGGAGTGAAGGGAACCACTGCATGATTTAAGCAAGAGAATTATTTGCATTTTAGGAAGATTTCTGTTATTGCCACAGAGAAGGTAGGTATGAAAGAGATGAGGCTAAAGGCAGGCTGTGAACAGCTAGGAGGCTGTGGTCCATGACTTGGTTAGGGCTGAACTAAGGTTGTGGTAGGGTTTAGGAGGGCGGGAATTGGCATGAGAAGTATTTAGGATTGAGAATCTACAGGAAGGAGGCCACAGGTGGGTGAGTACATGACAGAGAATTTGATTTTGTGAGGAAAATAAGACGTTTGGTTTACTGATGAGTTTGAAATACTTGCAGATTATGAAGATGAGCAGGTGCTGTTGGTTAATTTCCAGCAGAGGATTTAAACTGCAGACAGTTTTGGAATCGTTAGTATATTGGTGAGAGGACAGAATGGTCTAATTGTGCATGATAGGATTAAATAGTTGTAGGACTAAGGAAGTTGTAGGAGACCCAGAAGACAGTGGTGTCCAGTGTCTTCATCAGTTTGAATTACTATATTAAAAATGCCACAGCCTGGTGGCTTATACAACAAAATTTATCTCTCACAGATCTAGGGGCTCAGAAAGCTATGATCAAGATTCTGGCCTATCTAGTGTCAGGTAAGGGCCCTCTTTCCTGGCTTTATAGGTGGCAGTCTTCTTATATCCTAACATTGCAGGAAGCAGTTAGAGAAAATAATCTATCTTTCTATTCTGTGTTTATTTCCTTTTATTTCTTTTTATATTCATTTATATTTTGTGGTACTAGAGATGACTTCACACTGAGCTGCATCCCAAGCGCCTTTTTTACTTCTCATTTTGAGACAGCATCTCATTAAGTTGTCAAATTGCCTAGGCTGGGCTTGGAATTGTAATCCTCCAGCTTCGGGCTCTCAAAGTTCTAGAATGACAAGTGTGTGTCATCATGCTCAGCTGTGTCTCCTCTTACAAGGACACCAGTCTCCTTTATGAACTTCGTTGCCTCTGAAAGTCCTTACCTCCTAATGTCATCACACTGGGAGTCAGAATTTTGATGTGAATTTCATTGGGGTAGGGATGAACATTCAGCTCATAGAATGGGAACACAGGGTGACACAAGTAAAGGAACGTGACAGGGGAATTTCAGTAGCATGGAAACCACTGAGAAGTCAGGTAGAACGACGAACAGTTTTCTTATATTTGAGTGATATTGTTGCAGGAGTTTTGCTGAGGTACTAGGAGTGAAGTGTCTGGGAGTAAATGAGAGGTGAGGAAGTGGGAAACCCAAAGTGACCATAATTTCTAAGAAGCTGGCTGTGGGAAGGCAAAGAAGGAAAGCAGTGGCAAAGCTGAAAGAGTCAGATGGTCTTTGGGGGAGTGGTGAGTGGGAAGAGAGGAAAAAGGAGTGTCAGAAGGGGGAGGGGCTCTTATTAGTAACAGAAGAAGGCTGATAGTATAGATAGACAATCTAGCTTTGTGTGAAGGGAGGATCCCACTTAACTGATACAGGCTAGTCTGTATGTTGTGAGGCAGAGTTTGATACAACAAGCGGAAAGATTGCACAGTTGATAACCATTGTAAAGTTAGGCTATATTTCAAGGATAGATTTTGAGGAAGTGGTCTGTCAGTAAAGAACATCTCTAGGCTTTTGCCA
Source organism: Ctenodactylus gundi (assembly GCA_004027205.1). Classification (NCBI taxonomy): domain Eukaryota; kingdom Metazoa; phylum Chordata; class Mammalia; order Rodentia; family Ctenodactylidae; genus Ctenodactylus; species Ctenodactylus gundi. The sequence goes on from PVKB01000130.1 coordinate 1,044,506, forward strand.
CAACATTAAAAGGGAAAGTAAGCAGTTCCTGAATGCAGGGGGACATTGGAATCTATGAAGGGAAAGGAACTGGGTACTAGGTATTGGAAAGGTACTTCAAAGGGATGTTTATTTTATCCAAACTTATGGCAAGACCAGAATGGGAGAAAATTTGTAAGTCCAGTATGGAAGCTATACAGAACTGCACTCATGCAGGTAGTGATTTTGGTCACTTCCCTGATAACTCAAGTTTACTTTCCAGAAAAGACAGTTGAAGGCAACCCTGCCATGTAACAAAACTTATTTGCTCATTAATGGTGCTCTCTATAACAACAGTGAGGCAGTTGTTGGAAGGAATAGTTCATGTTGGGCATCATTCCCCAACTGGTAGATGATGTATGAACTCTAAACTTTCTGTGCCTCTCCAGGGATAAAAAATTATAAGCATATCACAGATAATTTCTACATGTTGGCTGTTGCACTGAAAACTTGCTTAACCTCAAAAAATAATTCCTGCTTGTTGGGAGATAAGAGTATAATTTTAAATAATTGAACTCTTGATGGCAAGATTGAGAGTCATGTTACATGACCAAAAGAGATGAAAGACCTTCACTTAATGAACTCTGTGTTAACTTCCTGTGGTTGTTACAATAACTTACCACAAACTTGTTGGCTGAAGATAATAAACACTTGTTCTCTTACAGTTCTGGTTCAGAGTTCAAAATCAAGGTGTCCTCACCCTACAGGCTCTATGGGGGCTTCACTTGTCCCTTTCAGCTTACGATGGTTGCAGGTTCTTTTTGCTTGTGACCGAAGACTCCAATCTACATGTCCATGTTTGCACAGACCTCTCTTCTGTGTTTGTGTGTTAACATTTTCTGTTTCTTACAAAGACACTTGTGGTTTAAAGCCAGCCTAGGTGAGCTTATCTCAAGATTCTAAACTTAATTTTATCTTCAAAAACCATATCTCCAAATATGGTCACATTCTCAGTGGACATATATTTTGGGTGGGAATACTATTCAACCTGCTACAAATACTGACAGATTTAAGCTTTTAAAAAAAAAAATTAGATTCTGTCTAAATACTGTTTCAACAAGAGTACCTTGTTATTTTACACAAAACAGGGCACAGTACTCACTGTTCAATAAATAGGATTAGGGTTGGTTTGAGAATCATCTACGCCTCATGTTAAGAAAGTAGGTGTTGTTCTCAGTGATATTTATTTAACAATGTTTAGCCTCATCAGTAGCAGGCTTAATCTTCTTAACTGGTTTATTCCTTTTTATTTAGGAAATCTAAAAAGAAAAAAATTCTACAGGCAAAAATAAGACCTTCTGTGTGTCATGTATGGCTGAGGTTTAGGTCATGAATCTCAGAAAATTTTTAAGATCTTTGCTCTGTCTTTGGAAAAAATACTTGATAATAACTGATGAAAGTTACAAAATAAAGATTGCAACAGGATCTACAAAGGCAGATCTGGAGGCCTAGCAATGTTTTCCAGCGGACATCATATAGTTTGGCCAGTTTAGCAGTTCCTGAATCATTATGTAGTCAGGAAGATCAAAGATTATGATACAAACGAATGAAGTGATTCCAGCATTAACATTCTGATTGCAGCTAGGTGTACTGCTGATTCAACAGTTCTTCTGTGGACTAAAAAAAAATTAATAAAGGCAATAAGAAACCAAAAACATTTCTTAATTCATATTACAATATATGTTTTTCATGCCTTCAACTAATAATTCTGCTTTGGCTTCTTAAATGTATCTAACTCTAGTCACCAAATCTCCTGTTTTAGTCCGGTCTCAAGTTGGAACTGCTTGCAGGACGTATCTAATTAGAAATTCTGTCATCACATCAGTGTTTATATTTCCAAACCATATTAATATTATCTAAGAACCCCAGCGATCTCTCCCTACATTCAAATTTCTGTTATTAATGTTACCGATACTGTTATCAGAGTCTCTGAAATTTCCCAAATTGAGAACAAGTTATGGCAGGACGACAGAAAAGCCTGGAATAGTTGTCAAGCTTTGAGTTGAGCTTGCTCTCTGTAGTTTACACACACACGATTTTGTTTAGCGCTTGTAAACTTCAGGATGTGTTTGCTCTGTGTGTCAAATGAAGGGCCTGGGCTGGAAGCAAGGGGCCTCGCTCATTTACGTAACAGTGTGCTTGGAGCACCTTGCAGGCTCCAGTCAGCCATGCCAGACCAGGCGTGGTGGGGGTGTGTGGCTGCGGTGTGTGGCTGCGGGGTGAGGCTGAGATTCACCCGTGTGCCTTGTCCGCTGAGCACTCCCGCGCCTCTCTCATTCACCATGCCTGCCTGGCAGCTCCCCAGCAGCTGAGGCTTTAGTCAGAGCTGAGTGCCTCCAGGAGCTGCCCCCGACACTGAGCCTCGCTTGGAGCACGCTTCTGCTCCCTCTCTTCCTGGAGAGTCTGATACTTATGACTGCTTAGAAGTGATGTCCCAGTTTCTTAGGCTGTTGTCAAGGTCTTCTGTGATCTGTCTGTATCTTCATGTCTAATTTTATCTGTACTCTCCTACGTAAAACCCATCTTTAGTCAGCCTTGTCTTTTACTCCTCTCCCAAACATGCCTCACAATTACCTGCCTGAACTTGCTGAGTTTCCCTCCCAGCATGCTTTCCTCCCACCTGGTCTCCTGCCCAACCTGGAGCCTGCGAGGCTTAGGGAAAGCCACGCATTCTTGAAGAACGCTTCCCCAAACCCACAGGCCACATCCTCGCGCCCTCATTTATCTTCCAGCACCACCAGTGTGTAACTTTGCACATTTTGAACATGTAGCTATTTATTTTGATTTCCTCCCTGGTTGCACGTGTGGCCTCTCAGCTTTAATACCTTTGGGAGCTCTTCAAGCACAAATTCTGAGTCAGACATTTCTTTCAGAGACTAGCCCAAATCCAAGAACACAGGAGTAGAGGCTGAGATCGTAAAGTCTCAAATCTGGCTGCCTAGCCAGATTTCCTATCATGGCTTCGTGCTTTCTTAGCTGTGTCACCACGGGTGGTCCTTTATTATTGTCTCTGAACTTCCGTTTTGTTGTTTGAAACATCGAAGCTTTAATATTACCTGCCACTTAATCACTAGTTAATGGGAGTAGCTATTAGTTACTCAGTAGATCCGATTAGTAAATTCCTTAAAGATCTCGGTATGCACTAAGACTTACCTGGGTGTTACCTGGCCTGTAATGATTTAATAAATGTTAGCCATGATTGTTATTGTTTCACTGAACAGATGGGGTTGGCGGAAAAGAAAATGGCCATTGTCATAATTATTGTCAAATATTTTAAAATTATCAGCTTGATTAACTTTCTCTATTTAAAAAAAAAAAGGAGAAAACTGAGGTTTAGAGAGGTAAAATAACCTAGTAAGGTCACACCGGTAGAAATGACTGGAGCAGATGACACACCCAGAAAACCTGCAAGCAGAATCTGCACCTTGTAAACTATTATTCTCAGGCCTCTGGTCCTGGCCTATGCAGCATGGGATGGGAGGAGTTTTGGTCCTGAAAACAAACACGAGATCGAAGTTCACACAGCCCCGGTTCCCATCTGGCTTTGCCGTTTACCTGGATAGGATAGTCAGTCCTTCAGACGTTGTGTTTCCTTCTCTGTGTGATGGGGACAGTGATACCTCCCACTTATGATTTGGTGGGAATTAAAGAGGTAACGTAAGTAACGCTCCAAGCACAGAGCCTCGCCTTGAAATCATTTCCCTTCCCTTTGACTCTTTGAGTCTAAAGTTCAGCTTTTAGTGCCTTTGCTTTGTTTGTGATATGAATTAAAATGCAATGGAGTGACCAGAGAAGCAGCGTGTAAGACTAGGAATTCCGTTGCTCTGACTTTGAATTATAAATAACCAAACATGGCTGGTATTAAAGATATGTGGACACCTGGCATGACTTATTCATAGCCACTGTCAATGTAATATTTCTGATTAGATGGAGTTCCTTCTTCAAGTTATGGCATGTCCTGCTTGGCAAAGTCTTTTGCTAAACTGGTGGGGTGAGTAAAAAATTTGAGATTGCAAATAGTCTGAGCTGGGAATGCTCATTAAGACACATAAAGAGCAGGGAATTGCTGGAACTTCCAGCACGCATGTCAGCTAGCCTTCTGAAGGTGACATCCTCCTTTGATGAGTGTGCCACTGGAATTTTCCAAAGATTGTTCTGGTTTAATCTTTGGACTGAGTTGGAGGTGACACAATCTGTGGTTGAAAATAGCATGAATAATTAGGTTAAAAGCAGTGGAATGTCCCAAGATGTTAATAACTTTAGCTGGTAGGAATTCATACATAGGAATTCCCTTCTGAAACTTGAAGATTCCTAAGTAGGATCAATTCGTGTAATACATTTTAAGTGAGTAAGAGAAAATATTAGCCTCTTGCACATGCGGTAATCTTCAAGTAGGCTGTACAGAAACTACACTTTCCTTTTCTTCCTTTTAAAAATTTAATCACGACATTTTACCTTATACGGAGTGGATGATCCCCTATGATGTCACCGATCCCTCTGAAGGGCAACTGCTGGCCAGCAGACAGTAGGAGATGAGGAACTTGGGTTTCCCTGTGCTCTTCTATCCCATTTAACATTATGTGCTTTCCTTTCAAAGATAGTTTGTAAGAGACATCTCTCCTCTTTCTCTTTCTTTCTTCTTTCTTTCTTTCTTTCTTTCTTTCTTTCTTTCTTTCTCTTTCTCTTTCTTTTTTCCCTCCCTCCCTCCCTCCCTCCCTCCCTCCCTCCTTCCTTCCCTCCCTCCCTCCCTCCCTCCCTCCCTCCCTCCTTCCTTCCTTCCTTCCTTCCTTCCTTCCTTCCTTCCTTCCTTCCTTCCTAACTTTTCTTCTCTTTCTTTCTGTGGTGGGAATTGAACCCAGGGCCTTGACAGTGCTATGCAAGGCAAGTGCTCTACCACTGAGCTACATCCCAGTTTTAAATTTTATTTTGAGGGCGTGGAGGAATGGCACCATGGTTAAAGCACTTACCTAGCAAGGACAAGGCCCTGACTTTGATTCCCTAGGACCATATAAGGCAGAGTGTGGTGGCACAGGCCTGTAATCCCAAGAAGGATTGACAGGAGTCCAAGGCTAGCCTGAACTACATTGTGAGTTCAGAACTAACCTGGGCTACACAGTGAGACCCTGTCTCAAAAATAAATAAATAAACAAACAAACAAATAAAAAAAAATTTGAGACAAGATCTCACTAAGTTTTCCGGGCTGGCCTTGAGCTTGTTGCCCTTTTGCCCCAGCCTCCCAACTAGCTAGAATTACATGTGTGTATCATCACACCTGACTTTCTCATTTCATAGAATTAATTTAGGGATAAATAATTTTATAGATATCTCTTGCTTAATAATTTGCATCAGTATATTTGAAATATTTCTCATCTATGATAGGACAAAAAGCAGTTGATCCCTAAGAATAAAAACCTCAACACAGTTACATGAGAAAAATATGGACAGTTGTATTATAAGAATGTATCAGAAGCTAAGGGAGCTCAGAAAAAAGTGTTGCTTTTGTTTGTCTTTTACTGAATCCTAAGGAATTTGCAAATGTGGATATATTATTGGAATAATAAGATCTTTTGATGGAAAAAGAAGTTTTTCACATCAATTGAACACATTTGTTGTATAACACATTGTGAGTGTATATCTTGTGTGGGGGAAAAGGAACTCTTCTATATTGTTGGTGAGGTGTCAACTGGTACAACCATTATGGAAATCAGTATGGAGATTTTTTTCTGGAAACTATATTTCATTTGACACAGCTATACTTCTTCTGGGATCCTTCCAAAAGGCTTAAAAACATCATATAACAGCGATGAGTGCATAGCCATGTTGACTGAGCATCTCAATACATAACAGTTAAATCTTGGAAGCAACTGATATGTTTATCAATATAGATCAATGGATAAAGAAAATATATATACACAATGGGATACTACACAGCCATAAGTAAAGATAAATATGAGATATTTGTGGGAAAGTGGGTGCACCTTGAGACCATTATGCCTAGTAAAATGAATCAGGCACAGACTGTTAAATATTACAGTTTGTCTCATATGAAAAACCCAAAATGTAAATAAGCACAAGAGCAAAATATTAATAAGAGAATGAATTTAGGAAATAGAGACAGATTTGTGGAGAGGGAAAGGGGATGTGAGAAAGCATAAGAGGGTAGAAAGGAGGAAGAAAAGTCTTAACATTCAAGATGCAATATGTACATGCATCAGTTCCTCAATGAGTATAATTATCATGTATCAAATGTATATTCTAATAGAATAATGTTGGAGGAAAAAGAGAGCACAGAAATTAAAGAATGAAGTCTAAAGTGGTCTCTCACGGGAGTGGAAAGAACATGGGAAAGATCTTGCTGGGATTAGCCCTCAGGAGCATAGGAAATGATCCTTGCTGACGGATGAGGAAGTGAAGACAGTGGCACTTTGCAGGAGGAGTGGTGTTTGAGTGTAGAGCTGAGAGTAGTAGAGCTTTCAGTGGCTGAGAGTAGGGGCTCCGCAGCTCAGAGAAGACTAATTGATTGAAAGTCTTTTCCTATGAAGAGGGTTGGAAGCCCACCAGGTCCCACCAGCCTCCCTGGCTGGGAGGTCAGAAATGCCTAAGGGTCATGTCATTATTGTAAAAATACATCTTCTGTTGAATTCAAAATAAACAGAACTTGGCGGCTCACGTCTGTAATCCCAGCACTTTGGAGGCTGAAATGTGAGAGACACAAATTTGAGCCTGGGAAACTTAGTGATGAGACAAAACCCTGTCTCAATACATAACTAACAAGTAAGTAAAAAGCTGAGGATATAGCTCTAGTACTGCAAAAATAAAATTTAAAAAAATAAACTCCAGAGGTGATAGCAGTCCAGCAGCTGTGTGTTGTTTGTGTTCTTATAAACTGTAGACAGAAGCCGAATGGGCTGGAGTCAGTTATTGGATCATGTATTAAACTTACTGAGTATGATGCTGGCCTCAACATTCCTATAAAACTAATGAAAAGGTGCGAAGTCTTCTGAAACAGGAGAAATGTTTCATGAATGAGGGGAGAAAGCAGGTGGTTTGGACAGATAGTGCTCAGTCTTCTGTATAGGTAAATTAACTTCAGGTAAGTAACTTTTAAGAGCCTATAAAATGCTGATAATACTTACTTTAGCATTTATGAATGTTCAACTATATGATAAGGCCCAGAATAATGCCTAGAAAAAACAGATTCACTTTTTTTTTTTTTTCTGAGGTAGGGTCTTGCTCTGTGGTCCAGGCTGGTCCTGAATTCACTTCAGAGCCCAGGCTGGCCTTGCAATACTCCTGTCTCAGCCTCCAGAGTGCTGGGATTACAGGTGTGCGCCACTACGCCCAGCTTATGTGGTGCTGGGGAATCGAACTCAGGTACTTAGCACTTGGCTTAGTGCTTGCTCAAGCGCTTTAACCACTGAGCCATTCCCCCAGCCCCAAATGTTTCCCTCTAGTTAGGACATCCAGCCATTAAGAAATATGTTAGACATACATTGCTAGTGATCTGTTCTCAGGGCATAGCAATAGTGAGCATTTATTTAGTGTTCTCCATGTGACACTTGTACTGGCTGCTTCCCACCTTGTTTCTTTCATTCTTCAAGATTGCCCATGAGGTAACTGTATCATTTCCATTTACAGATAGGGAAGTTGTAGTTGAGACAGTTTCAGTCATTTACTCAAGTTGACAGAGTTGCTTCAGAGCCAGGATCCACTCTGGCTTTGGAATACACATGTCTAATCAGAATCCTATGACAAGGTGGGCGTGGTGAGTGGGGACACCTGGCACATGGCCTTCTCCCCTGCACTGGAGACCACTGTACGGCTGAGTGAGCACTGAAAGGAAGGTGGTACCATCTTGGCAGGTAGTGGATTTATAGATTGTAAAGATTAAGCATAGAATCCTAGGACTTCCACATACTTGGGAAGGGGTTGAATTCTGTGACTTTTAAGGGTAGTATGAAAGTGGGCTGAGGAGAGGCCATTGGAAAACTATGATCATACACGTCGTAGCTGCCATGACAGAAGGTGGGACAGGAGTGACATGTTGAAGCTTTCGTTGTCTAAGTCACAATAAGCTAAAGGGGGAGATTCCATTGTCCTTGATGTCTCGTGTATCCACAGCTTGCCCAAAGCTGCACATTTAGATTAAAGGCTTTTTGTTATTGTAATTGTTTTTAACAAAGACATAATCTTCTCACTGTATGTCCTCCAGAAAAACAGCAGGTCCAAGAACTCAAGGAGGCTGGTTCACTCTGTGTGGTCTGAGTTTGTCACAGTAGCCACAAAGTAGTTTATTTTATAGCAACAAGTGCTTTGAAATTTTATTACAATTTATCCCTTAGTTTGAGAAAGAGATATGGGTTATTTCTTCTTTCAGAACTAGAGGTTATCAAAGTCGTGTTCATTGATACCAAGCATGTACTTAACCAGACAGTAGAGCAAACATCTACTTAGGCCTTGAGGACACCAAGGAAGCACAGTCAACAATCATATCCTCTTAGGGGTGTCACTTTTGATGATTAAAAGGAAAAAAAAGGGGGATAACATTGACTGAGATTACCTACTGTTTTAAGGGTTAAGATCATATCCAACAAAATACAGTTAATTGAAATGTTTTATATAGAAAGTCATGAAATTTTACTGGCAACATTATTTCAATAGTCACAGGTCTGAACTCTTGACATTTGCGTGGCAGCTTAACTAAATGTTTAGAAATTCAGAATGATGATTAATAAACATTTTTCCAAAGAGGCTAACATGTTTTAGAGGGATGAAACAAAGCTCTTTTAAAATTCAACACATTTACTAAGAGACTAGATGAGGGGGTGAATAATACATATTAAAGTAGTAATTGAAACTGATCTGTGATATGGGGGAGCAAATGGAAGTGGGTTGCCTATCTGTCACCTCTAGGAGGTCATTTGACATCTTTGGACTCAGGTAAGAAATTAAAATTATTAATGTCTCACTGTTTACCAAAGTATTTAATAACAAACTTAGTTGCCATGTCAAATCTGAAAAAAAAAAAAATTAAGATTCCCAGAAAAAGTAAGCTTGTCCAAGGTTGCATGGCTACTCGTTACAAGTTCAGAATTCCAGCCCTTGATTCTCCCACAGCAAGGCTAATATTTTAAGCCACAGCTTTCATATATTTTATGAAGATGTTTTTGGGAGTAATGTAGGTTTATTACATGCAACAAACCTCAGAAATGTAATCTAAAAATCATGAATAATAAGGATTTGATGTCACACATCTAGAGAAGAATAAAGCTATTTCTAGTTAGTCCCTGTGCAAATATCTCAGAGGCACAGGTGTTGAGCCTGATACTCTGAGCTCAGGCAGGTGCCGCGGACAGAGGAGATTCTCAGCCCAGAGGAGAAATGCGGTGGGGGACTAACACTGTGTGGCCAGAACTATGTGGCTGATCATCTCTCACTTGGGTGCTGAGGGTTAAAGTTTTGCTTCTTAGTCTCTATTTCATAATTCAGTAGAGAATTTCATAATCTTCACAGACAGAGGCAGAACGAACAAGTCTCAAAATCGTTTCTCTCCTTTGGACGCCTCAGGCTGGTTTGTTTGCTTTTGGACTCTGGATTAAGCATCATTGTAACTAACTTTGAATTCTCTCTCTTTCTCAAATTTCTCCAACATATCCCTGAATATCCTCCTTTTCTACACTCCTTTGTTACAGCTTCTTTTCCTGGAAACCTCTGAGAAATAGTTCTGAGTGATTTTATCGGTCCGGTCTCAAAACCCAGAGTCCCATACTGAGCGAATTTCTCCATGTCTTCTTGAGTGAAGATTTGCTGGAAATTGTAACAATGTCATATGGATATTTGACTGGGCTTTCTGTGTACATAGTGCAAGCCAGCGGCCCATGAGCTTTGGTGGTTCACACTGGACCCGGGCCTGAATGCTAACCAGACCGCCATGCTCTTCAAGAGGTGTCAGCATTCATGAAAGTTGAATATGAGTGAACTACTCTTATTTTTATAATTTCATTTAAATAATATAATTTATTATCATAAATTTACATGTTACTCTACTGCAAATTAAGCTGTGCCAGGCTTAGCTCCAAGCACAAAGTATACCCCTTATAATATTATTCTTTTCCTCAAGACTCTTAAGAAGGACTTAGATTATATTTAAATATTTTAAGAAGTCACTTATTTTCAGAGAATTCAGGGACTTAACTGCTATAGTTATTTATTCAGCCTTCCTAAGATCCTACAAAGCATGCAGTGTTGGGCTAGATGGAATTGTGCAATTATTTTATTTTGTTTTGTTTTATTTTATTTTATTTTTTTGAGACAGGGTCTCACTCTTCAGTCTCTGTAGTTCAGGCTGGTCCCAGACTCACTATGTAGTCTAGACCGGCCTCAAACTCAAGGCACTCCTGTCTCAACCTCCTTCCTGTGTACTGGGATTACAGGTGTGTGCCACCATGCCTGGCTTATGTGGTACTAGGAAATGAAACCCAAGACTATGCCCTTGCTAGGCAAGTGCTCTAACTGCAGCCCTGTGATTCATTTATTTGTTGTCCATGTATGTATTGCATGCCTCTCTGTTAAGCTCTGTTCTGTGTGAGCACTGTGGGAAGAGCGGAACTGCACTCGGTGCTACCTTGGCCAGAAGATGTCACTTGACTCCGTACAGGAAGGAGAATAGATGTAAGACCCCTTAGTGAAGGACACCAGGAAAATGTCTTCACATAATGTGGCTGATTCGGCAATGAATGTTTTGACTAAACCCAAACAAGGCCTGTTATTACTCTTGGCGCATCTGCGATGACCTGCCTTAGGCTGCCTGGCTTCCGCAGCTTCTGCTCCCTAGAACTGGGGGTTCTTCCAGGCGTCACCACCAAGAGGGCCACAAGAGGGTGCTTTCCGCCTTTCAGGTTCTGTCTTTGTGAAATGCTGCTCCTTACACCTCATGGAATTCATTTCCTGGGCCCTGGAAACTTGTTTCCTGGGCACGATCAGCTGTAAACACACAGACTTGCTTCTAGGTGAGAAAAAGTACATATTAATGTATGTTTGCTTCTGTATTTGTGTTTCTGCTGTCTGTCTCTTCCACTGCACGGTGAGCTCTAGGACACAATCTTGCCTTTGTACTCATCCGTTTTCCTTATAAATATGTATTTCTGACTTTTAAGAGCTAATCTTGAGTTTAAGTACTAGCTCAGAGGTTTCCCAGGTTTCTTCTCATTAGAATCATCTGGGGTCAGTCCATTCTGAGATTCTTGTTCAGTAGGTCTGGAGTGGGGCCAGAAATATGATTCTGGAAAGATCTTGTGTTGCTCTAACTTGAGGATTGCTGTCCAGCTGTTGTTGTCTTGCACATAACCGCTTCATCTTGCTCCCTGAACATCAGTCACTTGAGTGTGAGCAATACATCCCTGCTTCCTGAGCCTGCCACTGAGATCCCCTTGATGTGGCACAGCCTGCTCTTGCACCTTCCCCTCCCTATTCCAATACTCCATGAGCATTCAGGCCTGTAGGAGAAGGAAAACAATCTCAGAGATGCCTTCATCTGCTCGTCCTGGGAGGACACCTGTGGCCTAACAACGTGACCTTGGTTGCCATTTACAGGGGCAGCTATTCTGCAGGCTTGTACTCAAAATGCTGCCTGTTTTAGTTAGTACGCAGATGAACGTTGGTGCTAGAATGGATCTCAAGGTTGAGGAGGGCCTTTTTCTTACAGGACAGGCTTGTAATATTGCCTGCTGAGAAAACCTGTTCTCTAGGTTTTTAAGAAAGAAATGCATGAGTATCACAAATGTGTTTGTTGCCGTTTTGTTGCTGTGATTCAATACCCAACATGCACAATTAGGGGATGAAAGTATATTTTAGCACACAGTTTCAGAACATTACTGTCTGTTCATGGGTGACTAGTAACAATGGAAGCACTTGGCAGAGGCAGAGCAGAAGCAGCTTCTTATGGAATTGCAAAGAGGAAAGTCAAGTCAACTCATGTCCAGTCCCAAAAGGAAGGCAGGAAGCAGCATATATCCTTGCAGGTCTCATCCCAGTGACTCACGCCTTCTGGGTCCAGCCTCAGTGTTCTGCCTCTTCTAGGTTTTCCCTTTTTTAATTTTTCCCCATTTTATTGATATGTATATATGCAAAACAAAATGTTTACATTAAATTTGAGTATTTTATGTACATATATGTCATGTAAAAATTATAAACCCTGGCCTGGAGAAATAGCTCAGCAGTTAAAGCACTTGCGTAGCAAGCACCAAGTACCCTAGTAGATTCTCCAGCACCACATAAACCAGGCATGGTGGCGCTTGCCTGTGATCTGAGCACTCAGGAGGCTGAGGCAGAAGGATTGCTGTGAGTTTGAGGACAGTCTGGGCTACATAGTGAGCTCAGAACTGGCCTGGAGTATGGAGTGAGACTCTGTCTCAAAAATATGTATATAAACCCTCCCCCTGTCCCTTTTTGACTCTCCTACACCCTCCCCCTCCTCACTAGTTCCCACTCTCCCCCTCCCCATCCCCACACTCAGTATAGTTCTATGAAATGACTGTATTCTGGATTTCTCATATTAGAGAGACCATGTGATATTTAACCTTCTGCCTGTCACTCAGTTCACTGAGCATGATGGTCTCAAGTTGCATATATTTACCTACAAAACTCTCAAAACTATCTGTCTTTATAAATGAGTAGTACTCCATTGTGTACATAGTTTATGTATCCATTGTCTGTTGATAGGTATTTAATTTCTACCACATTTTAGCTATTGGTAATTGTGCTGCTACGAACATGGGTATACATGTATCTCTTATGTGATACTAGAAGAGGTATCACTGAATCAAAGAGAATATTCTGCTTTCCAGAGTGGTTGTACCAGTTTACACTCCTACCAGCAGTGCCAGAGAGTTCCTTTCCCCCCACAGCCTCGCCAGCACTGATTGCTGTTTAACTTCTCGATACAGGCCATTCTCTCTGGAGTTAGATGATATCTTAGCGATGTTTTGATTTTCATTTCTCTAAGGGCTAAGGATGTTGAGCATCTTTTCATGTACGTACTGGCCATTTGGACTTCTTCTTAGAACTGTCTATTCATTTCTGCTCCCCATTTTTAAATTGGGTCTTTGAATGTGAAAGTCTGTTTTTCTTCAGCTCCTTGTATATTCATTGTAGTTGTTAGCCTCCTACCTGAGGTGTAGCTGGTAAATATTTTTCCCATTCTGTCAGTTCTCTCTTTACTTTGTTGATAATTTCTTTGCCATATAGAAACTTGTTAATTTGAAATAATTCCATTTGTTGATTCTGGGGGCTATTTCTTCTGTCTTAGGTATCTTGTTAAGAAAGTCCTCGTCTACACCTATATCTTTTAGATTTTTGCTGACTTTGTCTTCCAGAGGGTTCAGTGTTTCAGTTTTAATATCTAGGTCTTTGATCCACTTTGATTTAATTCTGGGGCATGGTGACAGGTGTGTATCTAGATTCATTGTTCTCTGTGTGGATATCCGGTTTTCCCAGCACCATTTGTTAAAGAGGCTGTTCTTTTTCCAGTGTATGCTTTTGGCTCCTTTAGCTGAGGGTACTTGAGTTTGTCTCTGTATCATCAGTTCTGTTCCACTGGTCGACCTATCTGTTTTTGTACCAGTACCACATAGTTTTTATAACTATTGCTTTGTAATGTAACTTGATATCTAGAATCATAATGCCATCTGCCTTTGTCTTATTACTCAAGATTTCTTTGGCCATTCCAGATCTCTTTTAGTTTCATATGAATCTAAGAATTATTTTTTTCAAGTTCTGCGAAAAATGTTGTTGGTATTTGATAGGAATTGCATTGAATCTGTATGTCAGTTTAGGTAGTATAGCCATTTTGACATATTAATTCTGTCTATCCAAGAACAGGGGATGTTTTTATTTTCCATTTTTTGAATGTCTTCTTCAATTTCTTTCTCCAATATAATCTCTTTCAGGTTTAATCCCCCACCACACATCTATAATCCAATCCACACACCTGTAATTCAGCCCACATGCCTATAACCTATAGTTTGCCAAATGCCTATCTTCCACCACACACCTATAATCTACCACATACTCATAATCCTCCCCTGCAGACCAGGCACCCATCTCCTAAGAGCACATGATTCCATAAATAATCTGTAACATCCAAATGCGTGAGGCTTTTGAGGGACATTCCAAGTCCAAACCACAATAATGGGTATCAGGATGATTTTGGAGGAGAATAACTGCTGATAAATGAGCATCGCTTTGTTACGTGGTTTGCCATTGATGGTGTGGTACAGGAAGTACACAGTGCTTGGGGCGTCTTGGCACCAGAGGGCACTGTACAAAGCCCAGTAGTGTGTATTTAATGGGTGTGTCTGTGAACAAATCTTCTTTATAGTATTCATTTCCTCATTGCCCATGCTGCACAATTTTTTCACTCCATAGGTGTATTATGAATAGATAAGGGTTTTGTTGTTGTTGTTGTTGTTGTTGTTGTTGTTACTGGGACAAAATACCTGACATGTTCATCTTAAAGGAGGAGGGGTTTGTCTTGGCTCACCACTGCAGCAGCTTCATCCCGTGGCCATCTGGCTAGGAAGAAGAAATACGGTGAAGGAGCAAAGGGCCCTGAGAGAGTCCAGGAACAAGACACGGGCCCAGTGTCCTGCCTCATGGCCTCTTTCTTCACCTTGGCCCCACCTCCAAATAGCTGAGTAAGCCAGGAACTCATCAGTAAGTTAGCTCATTGATGAAGGTAGTTCCTCGCAACCCAATCATCTCTCTAGGGGTCTCTTAGTCCAAAATTGACAATTGAGATTAACTAGTACAACAGATACATATATATATATATATATATATATATATATATATATATATATATATATGGGTTTATTTATTTATTTTTTTGAGAGCATCTCACTCTGTAGTCTAGGCAAGACCCAAGCTCAAAATGTAGCCCAGGCTGACCCTGAACTCACAGCAATCTTCCTGCCCTAGTCTTTCAATTGCTGGGATTACATGTGTGTGCCACCATGTCTCAGCACCTCATAATTTTTATATGGTGCTGGGGAATCAAACCCAGGGCCTTGGGCATGTGAAGCAAACTCCCTAAGCAATGAGAAAGCTACTTCCTCAGCCCCAGTTTGGGTCTTCATTAGTTGCAAAACTGTCAACATATATTCAGTGTCAGTGTAAGAAATAACTTTTGAAAATTGTATTTGAAACTATTTTAGGGTATCATAGAGGAAGTCCTTTTGCCTAGACTGTCCTATTTGGTTTACGTTCAGGGAAAAGTTTTGCTTTTCTTCCTCTGCTTTCACTTTACAGACCTGCTTATTTTTTATGACTGACTGGTTTCCTCGTTTGGACTAGAACTAGCCTAGAGGCAAATGTGTGGCCCACCAGTATCAAGTGTACATGTCATTTTTAATACAATGTGCATTTTGGCCTCATGCATTTTCATGGTTGCCATTAAAATTCTTTTTTGCAGTTTTCATTCATATTTATGGATTTATTTTGTGGTACTAGAGGTCAAACTCAGGGCCTCTGGAGTGAACTACATCAGTTAACTACATCAGAGTAAACCACACCAGTCTTTTTTAATTTTTATTTTTAAACAGAGTCTCTCTAAGTTGCCCGGGCTGGGCAAGAATTTGCTGTCCTGCCTCAGCCTCCCAGTATGCTGAGATTATAGGAGTGTGTCATGATGCCTGGCTCCTGCATTCATATTCTTATGAGTTAAATATTCCTCTAAGCTGCTGTTTAATCTTTCTGAGATTAGACATAATAAGTTTACAGTTTTTACTGAATAAACGAGTAAACATGTTTAAAGCAGTTTTCACAGTGCCTTCTAGGAGTAGACACATAACACAGAAGTTAGTTTAGTATCTTCCTTGTAAAGTGCTCTAATTATCCTCTTGAATCTGAGTTGGTTCCTCATTGGTTATATCAGAAGTGTGTGATGAAGTGATTCCCACCATAGACAAGTTTCCTAACCGAGGAAGGTGTTACTGCATTATGAATAATTTTAAACTAAGCTGAGAGCCCAAAAGTCCACTCTTCGCATGAAATTCTTTATAATAAGCTCAGCCTAGACTAAAAATAATCTAAAAGTTATTTCAAACTTTACATGAGTTTCTCGAAACGTATTAAAGAGGAAATGTTCGTTGCCAGCCACACTCAGGAAGTCTTATTTCTTTTTCAATTCTCTTTCATTTACTACTTCCTGATGTGATCACTAACAACTAGACTTCCATCCCCTCTTCCCCCTAGTTCTTAATAATATAGGCTGACCAGACCTCTCTAGTTAGAGTCTCCATTTTCTCACACCTCTATGAATTTCCTTTTTTTCCTGATTTTGGGTCATAAAAGATTTATGAACTAGACTGACAAAGACAATTCTTCTACTTGTGGGTGGGTTGGGGAATTCATCACATGTTAATAAATCTGCTCTGTCATCTAAGAAATAAAAGGTGATTAATGTGCGGTGGAAAGAACTCTGGAATGTGGCTTTGCCTCTAGAATACACTGGGACTGTGGGATGGAGAAGAGGCATGTTGCGACAAAGGTTACAGAGCTTTGTTCTTCTGGTCTTGCCTATACCCAGGCGTCTCTTGCCCACAGGCAAGGGGCTTTATGGTGTCTGTGACCTTTGTCCTGGATGAGGTTGGAGGTATTGGTATGAGAGGGTGCAGATGATCTGTCCTGGTTCTGAGCATGGTGTGGAAGGAAACTGGCCACACAGGCCTGTCCTCCCTTGGATTCATTGCACCCAATTTTCTAATGGAAAGTGGAGGATGTATGTTTGCTAGCTAGTTATTTTCTTGCTCTAAGAAATCCAATAAATAGTTTGTCAATTTTTTATAAGCAAGAAAAGATGCATGTGTGTGTGTGTGTGTGTGTGTGTGTGTGTGTGTGTGTGTGTGTGTGTAAAATCAACTTTGGGGTCTCTTTTGTACAGATTACAGTTGAAGAGACACAGAGATGGGCCAACTCAGAGGATTGAGCCACAGAAATATTGGCCCCGTATCATAAATTTAATGTGATTATTTGAATCAAACTTAAGTGTTTTCTCACTTCGTGTAACATTCTTTTATTCAGTGACTGTTTGTGAGTTCTGCTAATGCTGAGAGCATTAACATGATCAAGCACTGGCCTTTGCCCCCAGGAGCTCTACTGTAAATCATCAGGGAGACAGGAGTGGGAAAAAGATAATTATAGCACAGCATATTCAATGCCATAATTGAGGTATAAAGTGAATTCAGGTGAACCAGAAGAAGTGACTAACTCGACCTCAGAGTGTCAGGGAGGAGGGACCCCTGGGGCTGGGATTTATGCATAAGAAAGAATTTGCTCATTTGTGGGGTTATATTTACCAGATTTTAGTTTGATCACACTGATTTATAAATATTAGCAAACATCTTCTGGCCAAATATGGTCTTAGCATTTGGTCTTTTGGTTCTGCAATTAGTGACAGACCACAGTAGCATCCTTGGAATGTTCTTCTGAGCTGAAGAATTTAAAAGATACCATACATTGCCAGAGTCAAGCCACATCCCTGAGGCATAGCAGATAAATGCCCTGATTTGTTAATGAGTTGTATAGGAAGGTTTCACTTGGATCGCCCAGCATTTACTTACTGTGACAACAGTGCTGTATGAAACATTAATATGTACAGAATGGGGAAGATGATCGTCGTGAAATGTACATGTAGAGGCTCTAGATCCAGGCTGTGTGGACACGTGGGGAGGGAGTGTTGAGAGTGACTGTGACTCTGCACACAGGACTCCCTTCAAGCAGGAGGGAGGCTGTTGGAGCACAGCTTTAGGCCAAAGGTCTTATTGATGGCTGGGTCACAGTGATCCCTGAAAGGGTAATGTGGAGGCACCGTCCTTTTGTGGTGTTCCCCAGCTCTCCAACACATTTATTTCCCTTTCTTAGAAATAAACTGTGATTTAGAACTTTGTATGTCTTTCTTAGGGCTTGTTATAAAAGTGACCATTAGATACAAGGTTTTAGTGACTGAAACAGTTGGAGACCACAGTTAAGCTGACAGCTTTAGTAGAGACTTTTTTCATCTTTTTTCAAGCTTGGTTTCAGTTTTAAATTAGATTGTAATAGTCATAACAAAGTTTCTCCCTGTCTTTAGTTGAAAGAATTTTGCAGACCTAAATTTTTTCTGGGATTGTACTTATGACAGCACTGGACATCATCTTAGAGCTTTCGTCTTCAATGGTACCCGGCATTTTATGTGTCTCTGCTTCTGTAGCATTTCAGAAAACGTGATTCAGAACAATAGGTGTTTCCTAGGGCACTAGAAAGACCTTTAGGATGATCCCTACCACCGGCCTGTTGTTTGCTTTATCTCATTTACACTGTGTTAGCACAGAAATTCACGGTAGAGTGGGCTAGCTAAGGTGTGAGCATTAGAGCCTTGTCTTCTGGATATGTTTCCCAGTTAGCTGTTTCCTAGCTATGTATGTGCTTAATACCTTAGCAGTGATTCCTGAGCTGCATTTTTCTCATTTGTGAAGAGGAAAAGTGGTAGTGCCCCCCTTAAAGGGTGCTTGGGAGTATTAAGCAAATTGGTGTATCTAAAGCACTTTGGAACAGCTCTTTCCAGGGACATGTGTTTAACAAATATTATCTGTTGGTATTAGCTTATAAACTAATGGAATTATATAACCTAACAGATGAAACTGCTAGTCTGGAGGTTGTTGCAGATAGCGGGCAGATTTCACTTGGCAAGCAGCTGCTTGGAACAATACCTTACTAAAGACAGTAGGAGGCACTGTGGGTCAGCTGCTAAGAGCCTTGGGTTTGGAGCCTGAGCGTCTCAGTAATAGCTGGTCTCTTAGAGGGCCCCTAGCTGCTCAGTTCCCTCACCTATAATCCAGAGCTAATTCCTCAAGACCATTCAAAGCCAAATGTACGTGAATATTTGAAACACCCTCTGACCATTCAGAAAAGTTGTAGAAGGTGAACTGGGGAGAGATAGATCGATGGAAGAGTGGGTCTGTTTATTTATGATTTGCTCCCTTGTAACAAGTGAGGGAATGGTGGGTGTGAGGCACCCCACGGTAAAGGAGAAACCATCAGTCCTTTTTCATTGTAAGAATTTTGGGAGAAAGTGCAAAACACAGAAGGATAAATGGCAATTTGTGGCTGTCAGTATAGCAAGCATAAGTGTGAGGGCAGAGAGCTCCATTGAGATGACTCATTCTGGATCTGCCCCGCCCTGTCCAGGGCTTCACCTGCATAAGGTGGGGTGACACTAGCTGAGAAAGGAAGCAGACGAAGACCTGGTCTTCTTGTCACTGCTGGAAATAGCGGTGAGCTGCCGTGCTCCCTGTTACAAGCTTCTCAAACCTTAGCAGGGGGAAGACTCAAGTGGAGAATGTGTTTAAAAGGTCTCTTCCAAAGCCCCTCCAGAAGAATAAGGAATAGAGAAAAGTAATAAATGCTGGTATTGTTGTGGGGGAGAAGTGGACTCTTACACACGGTGAGTAGAAATGTAAATCAATACAACCACTGTGGAAATCAGTACAGACGTTCCTCAAAAAAACTAAAAATAGAACTACATATGACCTAGCTTTACCACTCCTCAGCATGTGAAGAAGTCAGCACATAATAGTGACATCATTTTTACTTTGGCATGTTAGCCAAGTTAAGGAATCAGATGACGCATCTATGAATGAATGAAGGGCACAGGAAATGTGGTATATATACACAATGGAGTATTATTCGGCCACGAAAAAGAAACAAATCAGGTCATTTCCAGAAAATGGTTGAAACTGAGGATCATCATCATGTTCAATGAAATATGGCAGATTCAGAAAGTCACGTGCCATGTTTTCCCTCCTATGGTGGGGGCGAGATGGGGAGAGCAGACAACATGAGAGCAGAAGAGAGACTCTTGGACGAGAGGAAGAAGACAGGGAAAGACAGGAGGGAATGTTAAGAGAAGGTCACATATATTATATGCATGTATGAAAGTGCTGCAATTAGGTCCAACTTTCAAAGAGATGCTTTCTTAAAAAGACTTTTCCAAAGCTTTATCCACAGAAATTCCAATTTGGTAGGTCCTTGGTATAGCCTATGAATCTACCTGTCTTCAGTGTCTCTAGCTGCTTGTGATGCAGGTACTTAGAACACTGTAATTTGAGAAAAACCAACTGTCATGAGACTGGGAAGAGTACATTTCCCCCACAGAAGGAGTCTACTCCCTTCGTTGGGCTTGTCCCCAGTGATGATTTGCTTTCAAAAAGGCATAAATAAGCTAGTTCTGCTTTATTTGAAGCCGAAGTCCTACTTAATAACCTGTGCTAATTGTTTCTCACTTCACTGCCTAGGACACTTAATACTAATTCTGTTTGACATAAGAGGAGTCAGAGACACCAGGGAGATTTCTGTAGGGGTACAACGTGGTTTGGTGCAAGCACGAATTATTGGCAAATATTACACAGGTCCTTCAATTTGTCCCCGGCCATCTGGGTATTGCTAAACACATCTGTTCCTTCTCCTGGAGAGGATCCTCCAGTGTTGCTGCATGATTTAAATTATGTCAAGAGAGAGGGTTCCTTTTGTGCACTTCCCTGGTTCGCAGGAGTAGCTCAGGGGAACCTTGGTTAGCTGTGATTGGCATTCATTCCGGGCCTGGGTTTTTAACTCTGAATTTTGATTTGGGCGTTTGCCTGGTGTGGTACTCTGCCAGGGCCTTCCCAGTCTGTTCTCTGCTGTGTTTCTCCTGAAGATTTACGGCTAATGAAGGGATAAGGAAAGGTCGAGGCGAGAGGCAGCAGCATGTGGTGGTGACTCACTGGCTGGGTCTGGTGTGGAGCCAGTTTGGGTGGAATGCTGCACCGGCTGCTGTGCTTGTTCTCGCGTGGCTGTCAGCCATAGCCCTGCAGGAGGCAGTTTCTTGCTGGTTCCTGGTCATTCTACTGGCTCCCTGCTGTTACGGACTCAGGTCAAAGGAATGAAGTCTGTGGGCTGTTTGACAAAGAATCTAACAGTTGGGTGCTTAGGAGCTCAGGAGACAGTGGATGGGCCAGTCCTGGGAGGATCAGGTGCAAAGACTGGGCGCAGCACCACAGCTGGGGCGGGTGGGAGGACACATCAACAGCAGGGGCTGAAGGCAGTCCGTGGGGCTGCTGCTGGTGGGCAGTGTTTCTCACTCTCATCACTACTCACGTTGTGTATGAGACACTCTGTGGTGGGGGACTGTGCTGTGCAATGCGGGATGGCTAGCAGCATTCCTGACCTCTGCCCACTAGAGCTTGATGTCCTCCCAATACCTTCTCAGTTAGTGCAACCAGCAGAATCACCTGTGCTGAGATCTGGTGTGATATGCCTGGGTTCCAGGCTTGTCGTGGGCCAGTGTGGTGAAGATCTATTCTCCATCATGTTTTCCTTCTCATCATAGCTAAAATTTATTTAGAGGTAGGCACTTTGCTTTTTAATTAGCTCATTTAATTCAGATAATAACTCTGAATAAAGAAACTCTTACTATCCTTGCATCTCTTATGAGTAAGAAAGCAGAAGTTCACAAAAGCTACTTGCCTAAAGTCACACATCTTGGAGCTCAGGTGTCAACCGCCCCATCCTCAGTCTGTTGCCAGATGTAATGGAACTACAGTGAAGGAACCTGGGGGAAACTGAGACAGGACAGAAGCTGCAAACCCTATGGATATATTTAAGGATATAAATGAACTTGGACACTGGCAGATGATTTAGATGGTGCTGGAGCTACTGGCAACAAGGTGTGCGTTGCAGTTGGTCACAGGTAAACTTTCATCTTTGCCCAACAGTTTTCTCTCACCTGCTCATGATACCCGAGCCCTGAGATCTCACCCCTGATATGAACTCACTTAGTCTTTTTCACTTCAAATGTTGCCCTTTCGATCTCTCCCAACCTTCATTGCTCCCTCTGGGACCAGCTGTTCTGTTGTGAAATCCCAGCTTCTTCCGCTGATCCCCAGCTGCCTGGGGTAGCAGCTTGCCTGAGCTATGAGATGTATGTTGAGATGACTGGACAACATCGGGTCGCTGGTCACTTCTTGCACACTAAAGACCTGAGCCGTGACAACAGAAGCTGATATGATCTCCACTGCGTGTAAAAACCTTACAGTTTGTGGCATTAATGATTCTTGATTGAATTCCAGTAGACTGAGCTAACCCTGAGCAGCTTTGTCCAGCGGTAACTGCATTTCAACAAGGAAGGGTCAGAGTTTCTGAGTTTGTCTCTTCCTCAGTTATCCAGAGTGCCAAGCAGGGTGAGGATGATGCTTCTTGAAGCCAAACTGAGCATCTCCAGTGGGTCCTCAGGGCTGTTTCCCATCAGGAGGCTGGGGAGGCTTTGGAGTGCACAAGTTGCTTTGCAGCCTGGCTGATACCTAAAGCAAAGTCACATTCAGTTTGAAAAACAACATCGTCCAATGGCACTATCTTCAATTACATGGACTTTCCTCCACCCACACTCAATTAATTAACACTTCAACCCAAGTGCAGTGTGAAAGCTGGGAGTAGCTTGGAAGGAAGGGCGATTCCAAGTCAGAGGCAAATGGCTTACCTGGGACCTGCAGCAGTTAGAGGGCTTCTGCGGATCACCAGCTGGGTAGTCTCTGATGGCCCACCAAGGTCCTCCTGTGACATTTTCGTAGCACAGTCGCTAGGCAGGTTTTTAGCATTTCCAGGAGACTGTGAGGCCCTCTGTATTTATGAGACTGCTTCCCCTTCTCGAGTGGTCTTGCACTTTCCTGAGGATGCTGTGGTTGACACTCGTTAGTTCTGTGAGGTGTCATCAGAGAGCAGCAAGGCCGCTCCCTGAGATTTTATTTTTGCTCAGTCTGCCTTGATCTTTACCTTATATCATTGTCAACATTAGAAAATTAATACATATTTATTGAAGGTACATTCGAAAACACCAACCAACACCGAAGAGAGGAGAAAAAAAATTACTTTGTAATCGTACCAGTATATTTAACATCCGGGTTATATCCTTGCTTCTGTTTTGCTTCAATTCTAACAAAAGAGAGAAAATATTGTCAGAAGACATGTGGCATTTTCTCAGTAGAATTTTCAAAATGATGCTTTAAGGAAATCTTTTGGTTTCTTGGCAAACAGATCTTGATAATTTTCAATGATAAAAGTGGTTTTGGAAATCTAATGAATCCTATATTTTTTTCTTGCTGGTGAAGGATATATCCGTGAGAGACTCTGTGTGTGTGTGTGTGTATGAGTGCATGTATGTCTGCATGTGGGCGCTCGTGCACATATGTAAATGGACCGTCTATGGCTCCTGAAAAAGAAATTCTGTTGCTGGATTTGCTAATTCACTGCAAAACTCTGCTGCAGTCAAGGAGCAGATTCTGAGGTATTCAAGCCAAACGTTTGGCCCTCATGGTTTGTTGGCTACTGTGACAGACTTCTCCTCACACCTCACCTCCTGGCTGGCGCATGGACATACCAAATGCTTTGTTCATTTTGCCTCCTGATCTTCTCCTATTTCTTGCAATTACTTTTTAACAGTTCACAAATTAATACCAGTACGGCCCCAACTCCCCAGTGCACAATGTTAGAAATGCCCAGACACTTCCTTCCTGAAGGCTGCTGCAGGAGTTCTCCGTCTCCTTCTAAGACCTCGTTTGGCTTTGCTGGCATGTGTGCTCCTGCTCAGGCCTCAGGCTGCAAGGAGGAGTCCTTAGGGAGGAGCCCCACTCACCCGCATTTGTTTCAAGTCACTCAGAAAAGGCCTCTGTTTCCTTTTCATGCCCGAAGTTAGACCAGGGTAGACCACTGGACCCATGCCTCTCACCCTCCAGGAGAGGTGTGGGAGCTGAGGGAGGTGAACTCTGCTGCTCCACTGGAGAAAGAATGCATTCTAGGGTCATAATGTCAAAAAAATAGCATTTAGCTCTAGTTGGCAAAAACTAGGCCTTAGATACTGTAGCCCACCTGAAAGGATTGTGAGGTAAGAGGAAGATTGGGTGGTCAAGGGCTTTATATGAAGAACTTGTTTTCCAATTCTATGGTATTTTTTTCCCTTTGCATTTGCTTTTTGTGGTATGCTGTTTGAAAAGTCGGGAAACAGTCCTAAGTCAAAAAGAGAATAACAATAATTGCTTTCTAAGTTCTAGGCACTGTTGGAAGCATAGATCACTCATTTAAAAGCTTCAACAACCCCATGGATGGATCAATACCTCTCCTATTTTACAGTTGTAAAAACAGTAGATTTTTAGAAACCTACCCAAGGCCACACAACTGGTAAGCTTCAGGGCCAAAATCCAAGGCAGAGGCCTGTCTTCAAAGACCACACTCATTGTTCTCCTCCTCTTACAATGGAAGTTGTTTCTAGGGCTCTGAGTTCTGGCCAGAGTTCTCTTAGACAAGTCATGTTACCTCTCTCGGCGTCAGTTTCATCATGTAGCTTAAAAATTCTGTCATCCTGTAGATGTGTTTATCCCATTCCCGTGGCCACTCCCACAGTTCTTCGGTACATCTGAAATGAGAACTGCAATTTACTCCAAAGGAAGACCAGACTGGGTTTTGCATCTAGTTCTTCCTTGGGTCATGATTCCAGTGTCTCTGAAGGAGAGCGTATACAGGGTCTCTTTTATAAACAAGACAGTTTCCTTAGGACAGCTGACCCTATTAGGCCAGTACTATTCAGCAATGAAGACGGATTCCTTATGGCCTCCCCGTGGAGGATTAACATGGATTATTAATCCAGGGAAATAGACACCTGCCCTGGTTAGGGAGTGGGTTGTTCCATGTCTTCAATAAAAGTGTTTAGTCCAAGGAAGAGGAACATGTTTAAAAGGAGAGACAGAATAGTTTAGATGACTAAGTATTAAATTGGCTGAGGGTAATGCCTCTTCCCAACTGACTTACCACATGCTTCCAGCAAGTAAGTTGGCCACAGCTACGTTCCCTTTCTTTCCTTCGTGAGGTTGCTAGATAAAGCCTGAAGATATATCGGCACGACTCAGATGTTGACTTCTGCCTGTCTTGGAGGTGGGAATTCTTAGCATCTCACCTGCTTGTAGGCCTGATGGGTTCTATGTCCCTGCCCTTTACTGACAGAGCAGTTGCTCTTTGACCCTTCTTGGTGGTCTGAGCTGATTCCCAAAGTCGAGAAGGTCTGGGGGTTCAGAGGCTGCTGCAGGCAGGAAAGCTGCTGTTGCTCCAGGTCTCTCACTTCGCTGTTGTAAGTACAACTGAGACTGAGCGCTCTGAGATCATGGTGATATGTTAGGAGGATGGAGCAATGGTGGTCACTTACTCATCTCACCTATAAAGTAAATTATTCTTAGAGGAACTATATATACCTCTGTAAAATTAGTTCTGTTGTTACCATAAAGGTGAGACTTTCTAATTTGAAATTATCTCTCAGGGGAAAAAAAAAAATCCATCCTTTCCCCCCTTATCTCATGAATAGGTAAACATTACCAAAAGCCATGTTCTAGTTCCCAGAAAAAGACGTTTTATCCTCCATTCCCCCTGCTCTTCTAATGCCTTTGTCTTCTAACGTTTGCTCGCTTTATCCCACAGCACACTCTAATCTCTGTTTCTGGTCTTTGTGGGTATTGCCTCAAGACTCAACTTCTGTTAAGTGAAATCACTCGTTCCATAAACTTTTAATTAAAACGCCTATCCTAGTCTAGGTATTGTGCCTAGGAAGAGAGCAAATCTTTGTCCTCAGATCGGAAGAGCTGAGCTCAGGTGTGGTGAGGAGAGGATGGGCATGGGATGATGCCGGAAGGGAAGACTGGAGTTAGACTGTTAAAAGTCCCTTATGTCACACTGGGGACTTTAAATTTTATTTTCCACACATACACAAGATTCAGGTCTCTTCTTCAATAAGAGTTTGCAACTCAACACAAGTGTTTGATCAATACTGATTTTGTGTTGGGCTCTGTAGCAATGCTTGTGATACACAGATGGATAAAACATCGGCCTTGTTCTCAAGTAGAAGACTGAACATCATGGCAAATGATAATATAGGAGGAGTTAAGACTAAATGCTATTCTGCATCCAACAGGTGTTTTCAGACTGAAGAACAGCTTTTGAAAAATGAATAAAAATAGTCCTGTTTTGCAGTGAAGGATAAGCCAGAGGTAGAAACTGGGAAAGTAGTGACTCTAAGTTTTTACTCAGTATCAGCTGCCTTCCTATGATGGCAATAGTGTTTCCTTTGGCGTGTAACATCACACTTTGGGAATCCTGCCTGATGTTTTTTCTATTAGGATTCAGTAGCCAGGTACCCCTTGGGCAGATAAAGACACATGATGATACCGGGGTAACATTTATTTCATGTACTGAGATTTTGCCTGTTTCTCTGTGTTCTGGGTCAACATAGATTGTTTGGAGATTGTCCAGCTAAAACTTCCTTTTAAGAAAGTCTGTTATAATTAAATCTTTCAGACCCAAGTTACTTTTTTCCAATAATTTACTTATGATTTATACCAAGAGACATATATAATATCAGATTACCTAAGTGGAGAGGGGGAGAAAAGAGCAAGAAAACCAAGCTCTGTTGTAAGGATCAGTTGTCAGAATATTGCTGACTTCATAAGCCACTCAGGTTTTTTCCAGGCAATAGTTGATATATTTATAGCCCTGTAATTTGGTTACCTATCCCTTAGCTTATATGTGAGTCACCCGTGAAATATATGCAGAGACCAAATGTGCTAATTACAAAGGCCGAGTGCAGGTGGGAGGGCTCTGTTGAGACCCTTGTTTAACAACAGTGGCGCATTGTTGGCAAAGGATCAGTTATCATTAAGACTCAACATGGCAGAGCTTTCCAGCCTGGCTTTAGGGAGCTGCTCAGCTCTGCTCCTGCCAGCGGGCCTCCTGGCCTACAGTCGCTGTTCCTCAGTGCAGCGTGGCATGCGTGTTCCACGGAGCGTGGGCGGGAGGGCAGCAAGGTGGGACCACAGGGGGTGGGAATGATGGTGAGCTAACTCCAGTGAGCTAATAGATGTTTGCACTATTTGAGCTTTGTCATTTGTGGTAATGTGATTTTACTTCAGAAATGACATTCTGACATAGCCCACAGAAGTTACTTTTTATTAATTTATTTTAAGTTTCCATATTTCTTCCCCAGAATAATTTTTTATTCCAGACTCTGTGTGATGAAATCTTGTCCATCTCTCTAAACTCATTTCAAAAATGATCACCTTTATGGAAACCCAGACCTTAAATATTCTTTCAATCATGGATTAGCATATTAAATCCAAATGGAAGGTGTTATATGTGGAAAAGTAACTTAAAAGTCAATGCATTTTCTCACAGCAAACAAGGGTATATGTAAAGTTCTTTCATCAATTATATCAAAATCTTTCTACAGTGAATTGTAAAAGTGTGATTTCATCTAGCAATGAGAATAATGAACTACTTTCAGGATGGGTAGCATATTTCTCTCCCCCATGCTTGTCCTTAAACACGAAAAAAGAACCAGATGTTGGAGAATTTTCTTAAGCAAAGTTATATATTCAAAAACCAGCTAGACCTGAAATATTAGCTTGCTGCGCTCTGAATTTGGATGCAATGTTTTCTCTCTCATCTCAACTGCGTGAGTGGTCCGTTTCAGCTGTGCAAATCTACCTTGAAGGTGTTCTAGCAGCAGAGAAGCTCCAGGCTGGGTTGATCACTGAGTTACAAACTGAAAGCCGTAGCAGTGAAATGAAGATCAACACAGAGATTCACTTCAAGCCTCCTTTTAGAGAAGTTGGTTAATAAAAACATCCTAACGTGTTCATTGAGAGAATTCTTCATTTGTTGGATAATCTTTTGTGGATCTGGAGTCACATCTGACCACAGAGAGGAGGAAGTCCCTGACGTCTGTGCTGAGCATGGTTGCTGGAAGGTTTTGGCTGTATTAATTCAGAAGCTGCTGCTGAACACTGGGAGAGATGAGAAATGTGGGCAATGTCTGACTTCAGGGCTCTTGGATTGGAAATACTCCTCCATGTCCGGACCAATCACCCCCTAATCTCTTCTCCAAAACATGTCTTCATTACATGAAGATTTCCTTCTAGACTTAATGGCTAAAATTGAGAAATTACCATTCATTCAGTAGATAATTGTTGGACACATACAAATTCTGAGAATGGTGTGAGGTGGAAAGCTACAAGACCCATTCATTCCTGTAATAGTGATATGGTGTAACTGTTGGTGAGGTTATAGGGAGTCCTAGAAATTCATGGCAGCTTTTTCCGAACTAAGGTATGTATTTAAGTGATTTATGAATGTGGCTTAAAACATGAATCATTACGGAAGGGCTGATACTGAAAAATATTGTTATCTTCTCCTCAGTTATCAAAAGTCCCCATCTTTTAATAATTTGTGCCTTCAGTTCTTTTAGCAACAACACCTATATCTCTAAGAACATACTTACTATGAATTATCTTCCCCATAATTATTTTGTTAGTGTATGTTTGCAATATATAATAATTATACTCATCTTAGGAAATTGGTACATGGACATATTTTGTGCTCACCATTTCCCATTTTTATTAATATATATGCAATACACAGCAGTTACATTGAACCTGAGTATTGTTTGCACAATATTACAATCCTTTCCCCCTCCCCCATTACCCCCCTCTTGCACCTCCCCCATCCCCTCTGACTTCCCCTATCACACCCAGTTGGTTCCATGGAATGCCTATATTTTGGGTTTCTCTGAGAAACCATGCAATATATAACCTTCTGCCCTTGATTCATTTCACCAAGCATGATGGCCTCAACTTGTGTCCATTTGCCCACAAAAGCCTCAAATCTGTCTGTCTTTATGGAAGAGTAGTACTCCATTGTGTGCATGTACCACAATTTTTGTGTCCATTCGTCTATTGATGGGTCTCACAGCATCTTCCACAGTTTAGCTGTTGTTAGTTGTGCCACTGTGCACATGAGTATACATGCATCCCTGTTAATACATTGTTTTTAACTCTTTTGGAAAGATAACCAGAAGAGGTATCACTTGATCCACTGGAATATTTATATTCAAACGTTTGATGAATCTCTATCTTGCCGTCTATAGTGGTTGTCCCAGTTTACTATCCCACTAGCAGTGTAAAAGTGTTCCATTTCCCCCACAGTCCTGGCAGCATGGATTGCTGTTCAAGTTCTTGATATATGCCTTTCTCACTTTCTCATGATATCTCGGTGATCATTTGATTTGCATTTCCCTAATGGCGTGCCAGCCATTTTTATTTCCTCTCCCATTTCCCTCTATTCCAAGATACCCTTCCCATCACCACAAAATCTACCTCCTTGTTTTTTCTCATCTGTCTTTTTAAAAATTACTTACAGTTCAGGTTTCCCAAATAAATGGTGCAATATATAGCCTTCTATGTCTAATTTATTCCACTTATCATTATGGTCTAAAAGTGCATTCATTTTCTCACAAACTATTCAAATTTATTCTTCTTTAAGGAAGAGTAGTACTCCTATCATATGTATCTTCACACGCTACCTTTTCTTTATCCACTCACGTACTGATGGACACATAGGTCAATCCTAAGATTTATGTATCCTGAATTGTGCTGCTGTAAGTATGAGTATGCATGTAACATGATTACTCTATTTTGGGAAAATACCCATAAGAAGTGTAGCTGGGGAAATGTAATTTCTATTTTCAGTTTTTTTGGGGGGAAATCTCCATACTGATTTTGATTGTGGTTGTATTAGTTTATATTTCCCAACAACTTAGAAGGGTTTCTTTCCCCACAGCCTCACAAACTTTTGTTGTCTTTTAAGTTCTTGATGACAGCCATTCTTACCAGATTAAGATGGAATCTTAGTATGGTTTGATTTGTGTTTCTT
The DNA here is from genome assembly GCA_004027205.1 of Ctenodactylus gundi. Classification (NCBI taxonomy): domain Eukaryota; kingdom Metazoa; phylum Chordata; class Mammalia; order Rodentia; family Ctenodactylidae; genus Ctenodactylus; species Ctenodactylus gundi. The sequence goes on from PVKB01000130.1 coordinate 1,074,335, forward strand.
TAATGGCCAAAAATGCTGAAACTTTTTTGACGTACTTATTGACCATTTCTACTCCTTTTTCTGAGAAGTGTCTGTTTATTTTAATTGCTTATTTTTAAAAAAAATTCTGGTGAGTTTTATTTTGGGGCATCTATTTTTTGAGTTCTTTATATATTTGGGATATTAGTCCCTTGAGGAATATCTGGCATTTTTTTCCCATTTTGTCAGTTGTTGCTTCACTGTATTGGTTGTTTTCTTTGCTGTCTAGAAGTTTTTGTTGTTGTTGTTGTTTGAGACAGGGTCTCACTCTGTATCTCAGACTAGTCCTGAACTCACTATAGAGACCAGGATGGCCTTGAACTGAAAGCATTCCTCCTGTCTCAGCCTCCCAAGTGCTGGGATTTCAGGCTTGCACCACCATACCCAGTTTAAGAAGTTTTTAATTTGGTATAATCCTATTTGTTAATTCGTGATGTTATTTCTTGTGCAGTTTGTATTCTGCTCAGAAAACCTTTGCCTATGCCTATGTCTTCTAGGGTTTTACCTATTTTATCTTCCAGTGGATTCAGTGTTTCTGGTTTAATAGCTAGGCCTTTGATTTATAGTCATTTGATTTTATTACACAGTAACATATAAAGGTCTAGATTCACACGTGGATAACCAGTTTACTAAGCAGCATTTGCGAAAGTGGCTATCTTTTCTCCAGTGTATGGTTTTGGTACCCTTTCCAGAGACAAACTGGCTGAAGATAGCTATGGTTGTTTCTACACCCTCAGTTCCATTCTGTTAATCCACGTATCTGTCTTTGAGATGATCATGTAATCTTTGTCCTTTTATTTATGTGATGTATTATATTTATTGATTTATATATGTCAAACCATCTTTGGATCCCTGGGATGAAGCCAACTTGGTCATGATACATGATTTTTTTTTTTGCATTCATGTTTTCAAGCATGTTGTTGAAGATTTTCACATCTATGTTCACTACGGAAATCAGCCTTCATTTTATTGTTGTTAAGTTCTTGCTGGTTTTCATATCAGCATAAGGCTACCTTCCAGGAATGAGTTGGACAGTGTTTTTTCTCTTTCAGTTTCATGGAAGAGTTTGAGAGTATTGGCATTACTTCCTCCCGGAAGTTTTGGTAAAATTTTACATTGAATCTGTCCTGTCCTGGCCTTTTTTTCATTTGTCAGATTTGCAGTATTGTCCCAATTGCATTCTTGGTTATGGGTTATTTACTATTTTTATACTTTCTTGGTTTGCTTTGGGAATTCACATGTACAGATACTTATTAATTTCTTTTAGGTTCTTCAATTTGCTGGGATGTGAGTTTTCAGAATAGTTTCCTATAATCCCCTGGATTTTGACAGTTTACACTATGATTTTGCCCTATTCACTTCTTTTTTGTAGCCCTGAGTATATATATACTCAGTAAGCTTTGTATCCATTAGGACCATTATTTATTTTATAAATTTCTTTTTAAGCCCACTAATCATTGCTTGCATTTCTTTGGGAATATATTATTTGAACTGGCTGTTGGACTCATTTATTTACCTTTTGATTTTCTAGCCTATGAGTTCTACTCTTTCAGGACTCGTGACTAGTTTCTGGGGTCTCAGGCATTTCTGTTGGTGTCTTACTGCCTTGCCTTCTTCCCATGTTTCTGTTTTTTCAGGACTTCACTTCAAAGCCCTACCTGAGAGGGTTTTTTTTTTTTAATTACTATGAGGGTATGTGGGGGGAGCCAAAATTCCTCTGAGTTCTGTGGATTACAGGCATGTATGTCAGGATTAATGGCGTGTAGTGACCGTACCTTCCATATCTGGATCCAGGAGGGGCTGTTCACTGGGATGAGACCTGGCAGGATATATGAGCTGCTTCCTGCCTTCCTTGGGGAACTAGGATTGGGACTAGGACTAGTATCACCTAGTCTCAATTTTCCTTCCGGTTTGTGATGTCGCGAGGAGCTGCCTCCATCTCTGCCTCTGCCATACATTTCAATTGCTGCTGGTTGCCCCTGAATGGACTGTGACCTTCTGAAACTGTGAGCTAAAATAAACATTAACTCCCCTAAATTTCTGGATGCCAGGTATTGAGTCACAGCAATGAAAAGGTAACTGAGACACTACCTCTGTTTAGGATTGTCTTAGGTACCTTCTGCAATACTGGTTTATGGATCCTGAGTGTCTTTAGGATTTCTTTGTCATGGGAAGAAAGTTTTTATTTCTCTGTAAAGTTCAAAGGATAATTTTGTAGGATATAGAAGTCTAGGTTGACAGTTGTTTCCCAGCTCTCCAGGCCTTTTAATACTTGTGGTGAGAAAATATGATTCAGATAGACTTGCTCTTCAGGTTACTTGCTGTTTTTCTCTTACAACTTTTACAATTCTCTCTTTGTATTGAACTAAAACTTTGATTATGGTGTGTGAAGGAGAGGTTCTTACCTGGTCATTGCTATTTGGAATTCTAGGCCTGTTGTACTTGAATATTGAAAATTTCCCCTAGATTTGGAATTTTTTCACTATGATTTTAATGCACAAATTTTTCATATCTTTTGAGTCATCTTACATCTTTTTTCTTTATTCTTATAAATTTGAAATTATTTTCCTTGAGTAATCTAGCAGCTGTTAGACTCAACTTTCATGATACCTTGTTTTTAGAATTTAACTGAGTACATGATCTACTACATCAACCTGTCTTCAAGTTCTGACTCCTTGTCTTCACAATACTTGTGTTAGTTACTTTCTCATTGCACTGACTCAATACCTGACATCCACAACTTAGGGAAGACTTATTTTAGCTTTCAGTTTCAGAAGGTCACAGTCCATTCACAGGTGGGTGGCTGGAAAATGGTGGAAGTGCATGGCAGGGCTACAGCAGAGGCAGGGCCAGAGCCAGAGCTCCAGCTGCAGAGATCCTTACAGCACAGTGGAACAGAGAGAGACTGGGAAGAAAGGCCAAATCAGCACATGCCCCTCCAGTTATTCCCTAAGTATCTGCCCCTTCCAGCCAGGCCCCACTTCCAGCCCTACACAGTATTCATAGGAACATAAGGCTTTTGGGGGATACTCCAGATCCAAACCATGACAATACTTAAACCTGTATTCATATTTTCAGTTGAATTTTTCATAACCTGAATTTCTGCTTGATTTACTTTCATAAGTCCTAACACTTTACCCAGTGGTCATTCACATCTTGCCTTGTTTAACTAAATCAACTTACTATTTATGTCTTCTTTAAGTTCTTTGAACATTTTGAATTAAACCCATTATGTTTATTTATATTCTATTTAAGCTCACTAAGCATTTTATGAATTTGCTTATATATATTTTCTTTAATCCCTTCAAACATTTTCACTATTTTGTTTTTGAGTTCTTGGCCTGTAACTTCTGCTTCAGTGTCCATGAGATCACGTTTTGGGGAATTAAGCGTTTTTGGAGGCATCATGTGTTCTTTTCTCATGTTTCTGTTGTTTTGGTGCTGATGGTTGAAGATCTGTTAGGGTAGAAAAATGGTCACAACTGTGGAGATCTTTTTAAATTAGATTGTGTCTCCCTATAATGTGTCCTTGGATTTGGTAATGTTTCAGCATTTGCACCTCTCTTCATCCTGCTCAGTGAAATACTTTAGGATCTTCTTAGTGCCCAATCTTCTGGCTTGATTCTCAGCGCCACTCAGAGAGGAGAAAACAAACTATGGTAATGTTGAGAACAAAAAGGCCAACCCAATATTGGCATTCAGTCAAAAACCAGCTAAAAGCAAGTATGCCATCATTAACAGTGGTAAAGAAAGCAATGCTAATGATAGAGCAAAGAACAAACTATATCATGAAAACCAATTAAAAGCTATAGATAAACCATTCTTAATAATCAGAAAGATATATAATTTAATAATATAGAAACAAAGACAAATCAAATATTGACAAACAATAAACATCTACTAAAAGCTACACCTGCACCATCACTAAGAGAAATCATCAATAATAACATAGAGAAAACTAAATACCTAAAATTGAATAAAGCTTAGTAGTAATTATAGTAGAAAAATAGAAGGGGTAGAGAAAGGGAAAAATGGAAGGAGAAATAAAATTTGATAAAGAAAAAGATGAGAGGAAATAAGAGAAAAATGAGATAAAAAATCCAATAAAAGAATTAAAGAAAGTAAGTAGAATGAAGTAAATATTATGAAAAAAGAAAACTTAAGAAGTAAAAATAACACAAAGAACAAAAAAGGAAACAAAAAACAACCAAAAAAAAAAAAAAGAGAGAGAGAAATGAGTCAAAAAATTCTGGCATGTTGAATGTTTTGGAGTGTATTTTCTTTCTAGGATAAGCAGTATTCACATTCACTAGGTAAAGAGGAGGAAAACTGTGAATCACAATTGGGGCCTATTGTGTTCTCACACCTTTTTTTTGTTGGGTGAGCCCTGAATTCTGCCCCACCTTTCCTGCTTGGTAGGGTCAGTCAGTGGTGTATTGTTTGCCTCAGGGCTGTATTCACTCCAGAGGCTTTTTGTGTTTGTGCCCTCATGTGCCCTAAACCCCAGTTATTTCCAACCAGCCTTGGGCCTGTGGTATCTTAATGTGCTGTATTTGCTCCAGAGACTCCTCTGTTCATTTGCCCTCTGTTCTGGGTCCTGGCAAACAACCGAGCTGAAGAGTATCCTCAGTCATATTTTTTTGATGGGTAAGGCAAATAAACTACTGAATTTTGTGCTGAAAATAAGCAACAAGGGTGGCCAAACCGTTGCTAGAATTAATCCCAACACACTCAGACCCAGTTCTCTCAGAAAACCACACATGACTGGCCTAGCTTCTCTTCACAGAGAATAAGACTGCTGTGTTGTTCACAGCCTGAGATTCTTGTTCTTTTGACTTCTTAGGAGGAAGACTAGCCCTTCTGTCTCTCCACAACTGTATCTTGTGGCCATCTCCCATCCAGCCACTATGATAGAATGACCTTGGAAATCCTAAAGTGTGGTTGTTTTGTGACTTCTGATTCCCAGAGTAGCTCAGTCATAAACAATAAACCCCTTCTCAAAGTGACTTCTGAGTACATCACTCCTAACTACTGTGGGTGTGGTAGTGAATTTCTTCCCTAGGGGTCACCTTATGCTTGACAAGGTAGATCCCATTCCCAGGAACCTGAGTTAGCACTCCAGATTGCTTTTTTTTTTTCTGAGTTGTCTTTAGTTTCTCAATGATTTCTAGCTTTCCCATAAGTTTTGATTCCTGGAGCTCTTTGTCTTTTTCCCTTCATTAAGTTGTAGGTTTCCAGATATGTCCAGTATGAATTCTTGATGTATCCACTATAGACACTTCATACTGATGTTGTGTTATGGTAGGTGAAAATTTAGCTCATTCACCACCCCCATATTTCTTATTCTTTGTAATATAATTATAAGACTATTTTGGTTTTTCTAATGGTTACTTTTGTAACTCAAATAATGTACTTAAGCTTCTCTTTTCAATAGACTATTGACTTAATCTCTTGACCCACCACTTAGTAGGATGATGATATCGATATTCTCATCCTTCCTGCCACTTTTTTTATACCTCCTTCACCTTGTAGCTTCTCTTAGATGTAATTTTGCATTTACAATGTCAAGGCTGATCATTTTTACACCACTCTATAACATAATTATCCTCAAAAGTCAATTAAAATGATTTATTGTAGTATTTTCTGAGACATATGTCAAGCTCGGTGAATCACCACTTCTGGAAAGAGTGTGCCTTTGAAAACTGAAGTGGTACCTTGGCCTCTCTCCTATAGACGGTGGCTTTTCAAAGATTATTGATTGTGGTTCTCAGCTCAAACCTAGAAGCCTTTTTAGGTCTTGCATTAGAATGTAAATGGCGTAGAGATTGGAATTGAACAGTGATCTTTTACTGCCTTTACAACCAGTCTGCTTAGCCATCATTTGTCTCCTGGTAAGACCTGTCTGATCTTCTGTTCTTAAGTCCATCTTTCATAGCAAAGAGTTTGTGCCTTTTAAAAAATCATTTTATTTCATATATATATTTATGTATGTATTGAGGTACTGAGGATTGAAGCCAGGTCCTCACGTTTACAGGGTAAGTATATCCCCAGCTCTTTTATCATGTTATATCATATGTTAATACTGTGCATGCTACCAAAGGGTATCCTTCTCTTGGTTTCCAGAGTAAGTATCTTGGCAAAATATAGTTTTAGACTATCTTCACCCCTGTTCACAGTTTTGTCCTATAAGTGAACACTCTCATTAATTGTGTGTAAATAATGAAAAATTGAAACCTGGGTTTTTCTGGATTCATGCAATAAAAAAACCCACTATTTTATAAAAACACACTTGATGCACAAAGTAGTTTTCTTATACTATCTCACTTAACTCATCATTACTTAATTGTATTGGTCAAGTAGCTTGACTCAGACCATAGTTAATATGTCACAAAGCCAGCTCATCTCCTCAAAATTTAGACTCTGTTTCCTTCCACTCAAATTATGTCCCAAATTCTCATCATTGAGACCTTTCTGTGAGTAATGTAAGACACACATACTATGATGTGAGCCTATTTATCTTTTTTTCTGTCTTTAGTTGATGAAAAAGAGTGCTTACTCTTAAATCAGAGATGATTCCAAAATGATAGTTTGACCTTGTATAGAATTTGAGTTTATAGTGGCCTAAGGAGAAAGTAAAATAACCTGATGAATTTCAGAACAGACTGTGATCATATCTCTCATTTCTAAGAAAAGAGTGTGTGTGTGTGTTTGTGTGTGTGCATGTGTGCACACACGTATGTATTGAAGCTACCATGATTGCTTTTGATTGCCCTTTCCAGTTCTATCCAATATGAGAAATCTCTTTAAGCCAAGGTAGAAAACCATAGTAAGGGATATAAAAGTGTAAGGGAAGAAAATTCTTTCCTAATCTCATTCCAGTCGAGGGACTGCAAAATTCCCAAAGAGAAAAACTGCAAAACAAGACAACCACAGGATCATGGTATCCACTCATCAGTGGATAAGTCTGTGCTCTTAAGAGAATTTACATCTCTTTGAAGATTACAGGTTTTTAGATCACCTGAACTTGTAGCAGATTCCATGATCCTGTGGTTGTCTTGTTTTGCAGTTTTTCTCTTAGGGAATTTTGAAGTTCCTGGAGTGGAATGAGATTAGGCAAGAACTTTCTTCCTTTCATAGGTTTGGATCTTCCCTGTGGAGAAAATGCTTTGATGTTAATTGCTGTGAGCCTGAATCAATATGCTCTAGGTTTGGTCACAGTTGGTTTTGTGTATTCCAGAAATGGAATTTATCAAGATTTTTCAAAATTAGGATTTTTTTGTCAGGTCATATTAGATGGCAAAAAAAAAATCAGAACTATGAAAACTCATGTAGAAATTATTTTATGCTGAATGTTGCTTGGAGGATTCAATCATTCCATTCAGTTGATATTTATTGAATGCCTGATGTTAGGCACTGAGATAATAAGAAGGAATAAGGTGTTATTTTCTCAGCATAGAGGCCAAGGAGGCAGACAATTACCCTAGAGAGTGTGTTAAACATTTTGGACGTTTTACTTTGCATTGGAGAGTTTCAGTGCAACTCTGCAGCAAAGATCCCCATATCCAGTAGGGTCCTCTAAACAGGAGTCTTTTTCGATGGCCAGGCTGGTCCATTGACCAAGTGAAGTTTGTTCCTTTAGGTTAATAGGTTCACAGAGTATGGTTTTCTTGATTGATGTCAAAAATAATCCCTGTGTCCTCCACCCCAAATGAGGTCAAACATGAGTGGCCTGTGTTTCTCTGCACTGGCTTGGAGGCATTGCAGATACAGTATGCTGTTAAATTTGAATTGCAAGAAAGAAATTTTTTGTTGGAAGAAATATGTACATATATATATATATGTGTTACATATTTAGTATATATCTGCATATTTAGTATATATGTATACATATTCAAATTTTCTCTTTTCAAAAGAAAAACCTATTCTTTATTAATTAACATGAAAAAACTTTCAAAGATGGCCAGGGAAACATTTTTTGTTAGCTCCTACTTAATATAGTTTTCTGAGTGAATATTTATTTTGAGATGAAAGATCTGCCTATTTCTTTTTGGAAGCTAACATGAGAACTTGGGGTGTGTGTGTGTGTGTGTGTGTGTGTGTGTGTGTGTGTGTGTGTGGTGGGTACCCATTTCTTTTAAATGCATCAGTATAAATCCTTATTCATTATTATGCACTTGATTCTTCTTATAATATGAATAGAAGAAGAAAAACATTTATAAATCACTTACAATATTTTACTAGAAGAAAGAGAACAAATTAGCCCACTTGAATCACTAGCTTCGTTGAGGAGAATGAGCAGAAGATATATTTAATCTTTCATCAAAGACTTTATTTGAAATTACTAATATACAGTTCCACTCAGAGCTGCACTAAATGAGTTATTAGAACGTTTAAACACAATCATCATTGTTTTTATTAGCAGCATTATTCCTTACTCCTTTTGTTAGAAAAACACCCTGCAGTGTATGCAGATCTGTTTAATTGCAATGCTTTTACAGTTCCCCTCAAATGTAGTTGACTTATTTTATAAATATTTCAAGTCGTAATTGCTACTTTGGTTTAACGAAAATCACAAATGTATTTAGATAATTTGAGGGGTTAGAATACATTTGTTTCGGAGTCACATTTATAGAAGAGGTAAGTGTGACTTGTTGACTTTCCTGACCATGATCTTGAGGGAAGGATTTTTGTTCTTCATGACCCCCCTTTGTAGTGAGAAGCTAGATCACTATACATTCTTGGGCTTCAAGCCCAGCTCACTTACTTACCAGTTGGCTAACCTTGGGCTTAATCTTTGAGTTTCTGGAATGTTTTGTAGAACTTATTGTGTAGAACTATACTGATCTTGCCAGATTTTATCAAAGTAAATAGATGATATTAATTAGGTACTGGAGTGCCAGGCAAATAGTACATAATAAATGTTAGGCTATCTCCTTGTTATCTTCTTCTGATTAATAGGAGAGTTTTGCTAAGGAGATTCTTGAAGTTTTGATCTCAGGTTTTCAAGACAGTCGTCTGCTTTTCTTTATTGCAGGGTTAAGAAGTCCCTGATTTAATCCAGGACTAAACTTTCTGTGCATGGTGTAGAATAGCATGTCTATCCTTATCCTTATGGTTCACCAGTGCCCACAAAAGCAAACATAAAGCTATTGCCTGATCTGAAACTGTGGAAAACAGTAGAGTAGATACAGAATCCAGAGCTTTGGCTAAGGGTGCTGGGAGGTTCCCATGATGTTGATTGGCTTAGAAACTAGAAAAAAGCAAGTTTCTTTGATAGGATATGGTCTGTATTGGTAGTGGTGGTCTAAGGTGACCCAAGAGGCCAGAGAGCACAGTGTTTCTGATTACGTCAGAGGCATCTATGTGCATCCCACAGCTGTTGATTGAAATTTACTCCTAGAAAATATCTGGGCTGATGAGCATCTGCTTAGCATGAACAAGACTATGTTCAGTGCCGAGCACCACCCAGACAAAACCAAACAAACCGAACCCCAAACCTAGGAAATTATTTATGTATTTATGTTTCCACCACTTAGCTCTGTAATTCAACACCTACACAGTGCTCACTTACTTTGAAATGAAGCCACTTATTTCAGTTAATGACAGTCAGGTGACTTCCCACGTAGACACATCATTTTTAAAGCCCTTTTGCTACAAAAGATGTGTTGGAATAATCTCATTGACTTTCATGTGACACTGTCCTCAGGGAGGCAGAGGGTTGACCCTAAATTAGATGCATAGCTATGAAAACATGGGACGTTTAAGTCTCTTCCTAAAACTGTTACCCAGACAAAAAGTAGGATTTGCGTGGTGGCTGTTTGCCCCATCCTACTTCTCTTGGCCAATTTTCAGCCCATCTTTGAGGCCAAATCTCGAAGGTCCTTCAGTTATTTCTGAGGTCTGAAGAAACCACAGGCTGATGTGGAAATTTCTTTGAGTTCAAAATAAACTTATAGGATCACTACACCCTCCTCAGAGTAGACAATGTTTCTGTAGTTTTTACAGAGCCTAAAGCAGTATTTTTCTCCAAAATAGGTGAACCACATGAATCAGAGTTTTAAATTTTAAAGAAAGTTACTTTGGGGCAGTGTTGTGGTTTGGATCTGGAGTGTCACTCAAAAGTCACATGTACCTGTGGAGACTGTATACTGTGGGGCGGCGGGACCTAACTGGAAGGGGAAAATGTTTGGGACTTGACCTGGAGGGGTGTGTGCTGGGTCTGCCTTTCCTTCCAGACTTGTCTCTGTTTTGAGATGCTGCAAGGACCTCTGTCCCTGGAGCACTGGCTCCAGCTTTGGCCCCACCATATGATTCTACCAGCTTCAGCAACCCATCCATGAGCAGACTGTGACTTTTTGAAACCGTGAGCCAAAGTAATCTTTCCTCCCCTCATTTGTGGATGTCTAGTGGTGAGTCACCACAATGAAAAAGTAATTAAGACTGAGATGTTCTCTTCATATTTGCTGCCTGTAACTGTGCACAGCTTGTTGCTTTCCACTGTCCTCCTCATCAATATTATTTATGTAAACCCTATTGATGAGAAATATCAGCCACTATCCAAGGTGTTGAGCAAGGAAGAGACACTATCTAAGTAAGAATTTTTATTGTAAAAACAAATGATCAAATCTTAATTGAGCTTTTACTCCTAGGGTCTAACACAAAACCTGTCACAGACCCAGATGACAACTCTTATGGAACTTAAAACGAAAAACAAAGTGAAATAGGGGGGTAGGACAGGGAGGGAGGGAAGGAAGGGTGAGAAGGGGGAGGGACAGAAGGAGAGTGGGAAAGTCCTTGTCACCTTGACAAGATACATATGTGCACAAAATGCTCCACTTCATTGTAAACCTTAAATTTTGCACTTATACATATCCATAAAATGGGGGCAAATAAAAAACAAAAATCCTGTCACCATACAGGCACATCCAGTCGTTGAGTGATAGTTCCTGAAAGAGTGAGTTTTTGTGAGGATAGTTGAAAAGCTTACAATTGCTGAACCAGCAACATTTTCCATTCCCCATTTCTTTCTTGCTTTCTCTCAGTCAAATCCTTCCCCAGTATTTCCACTCCACACCTGCAAGAACTATGTTTACTTTCAGTTTGAGTAAGGAGTGTGTTTTATGTCTCAGTGTTGTTACTTGGACCTAGGAAAGTGAGCACAGGAGGGAGAACTGCTGTAACTGTAGGGTTTTGGCTGTCTTGGAATTTACAGAAACAAGAATTCTTCCTAATACTAGAAATAGATCAATATCCAGCACCTGTTCTTTCTCTGTGCCCAGAACCCCCACAGAAGCCAGGAGGAGCTGGAGTGTAGTGTGGGAACAGTAGAATGAGGGCCTTTGTCTGCTAATTTGAGTTTCTTTCTGTCATTTCACTCCAAAGGTGATTTTGAAATATGGATACATTTGTAAGGCTATTAATAACCATATTTCTTTCCTAATCATTATGATTAAGTTGTGGGTACTGCCAGGTGCCTGCAGCTTCCATCACAAAGCCCTGAACAATTTTGATTTACCTTTTGACTACAGTAATGTGCTCTGACTACACCAGATGAGTTTCTGATTTTTCCTCTCCTGTCAGTTGATTTAAATTTATACTGAAAACAGTCAAGTTTAAAATAATATTCTAAATCATAAAACGTCCTTCTTCAGCTAGGGGACAGTAAGCCAGCCTTTCTTTTATTATGCTATTACCAAAGAGCATTTTTACGGCCCAAATGTCATAGTGGTTTTTTCAACATTTTCTCTTCTTCTGTCCCGAGTCTCATGATCCAGCAATTTGTTGTCATCTGAAGTTCTTGAGTTTTTTCATCGTCTTCAGTAGCTTACTGCAAAGTTGACCCCCAGCTGTATGGATTAACTCCACCTCCTACCTCCAATATCCAATTCACACAGGACAGCGTCACAGGGCAGAGCAGAGAGGATACCAAGGAAAAAGGGTGGCCAGTTTTGAGCCCTGCCTCTGCCATTTGCTAGCTCTGGGACCTTGGATGAATTATCTACTTCACCACGCCCGTGTTTCTTCAGAGCTAACATCATAACAGCACCTACCTCCTTGGCTGGTGATGAAAATGAAAACTATTCTAGGACACTCAGAGTGCTCCATAGATGAGAGTTTTGTAATGAGAAAGAGAAGAGCAGTCCTCAGTGTCTAGGAGCTGGGCTGACTCAGAGTGATCTTGATGCTCTCTTGTGGAAATAAAAGTTTTCGTAGAACGTTATCATCAGACAAGGCCAGTCTGTGATAATGAAGTTTAAGAAAAAGCCAAGATTGTGTCTGAACACAGTCAAAATATATACATTGCCCAATCTCAAGGATAACCCAACATCCTCTTATTCTGGCTAATACAAGTGACTCCTGATTGTTTATACAGCCTGTCTCTATTCTCAGCCTTAAAAACACTCTATTCATCTGTCTTTCTAGGTAAGTTATTAAGATGCTTAGTCTATGCCTGATCACATCAGATGTGCTCAATCCAGAGCAAAATGCCTGCTTCAGAATCATCTACCAGAGCTCATGCTGTACAGGTCCTTTTAAACAGTTTCTTACTGAGACAGCCCATGATTCCTACTGTGCTCTCCTTTTCTGCAACATAATAAATACAACTTATTCAACACCAGATGTATTTCTGATGGTCTCTGGCTAGAGAGCATTGCAAATTATTCCTTTTGGTAACCACAAATTACAGGTTTTAAAGTCATATAGCAGAGCAATGGAAAGGACACTTTGCAATTTTGAATAAGTTATTTAATGTCTCTGTTGTTTTTTTATTTGTTAAAATTAGGAGATTTGGATCATAAATTCCATGATCCTTTTCCACAATACCATGCTGTTGGTGACTGTGGCAGTCACCGACACTAGCAGTGCCATGGAACAAAACAGCACACGTGGGAATGTCCTCAGATTCCCGTTTCCTGGCACACCAAAAAGAATTCCGTAATTACTCACGTGATGTGTCCTCTCCTCCCTTCTCTTTATAAATGGGAACTTGGTCCTTGTGGGAGATAGAAAATATGTTGAGAGCAGAGGGAAGAGAGGCAGGAAAGAAAACCATACAGCCCGTGGGGGGGAAGGAGAGGTGATTTTCTTGGGATCATAGAGGGTGGTAGAGAAAGTCATTAAGATGGAGTTAAGAAGATGAGGGGAATCAGGGTAAAGAAGGAGTCCTATGAAGATCATGTGTTTGTGCTCCCCGTATTGCTTTTGAAACGAACTGAGAAAATACAAGGATTGATTATCGAGCAATTTAAATTGTTGAATTATGCTTCCTGAAAGGAACACTAATCAAAAATTAACCCACGTGGGCTGCTGAGTTTATTAGCATTTTGGGAATACATTTCTTATATAGTCAGAAACCCCACCTAAGATGGGGCTTCTTCATCTTGGAGGGCTTGCCACTTTAGAATTAATCTTGGGCATAAGCAGCTTTTTCCCCAAATGTTTTCAGCAGGATGCAGGATCTAACCATCCACAGCTGCTTCTGTTGTCCAATCTGAAGGACCCACAGGGTCCAGCCCAGCGTGGGTGGTAATGAGAATACGCTTAAGCGGAGCCAGGGGAAGTGGCAGAAATTAGTGTCATTAGTTGAGAGATTTGAGAGTTTGGTTAATGAAAATCTTTAATTTGCATAGATTCTTAATGAAGCAAATCTTTGTCAGACCCCAGAAGTAAGGTGACTAAACATTCTGTTAAGCCCATGACTGTGAGACTTACTTCCCTGGATTGTAGCTTCTAGTGATGAAACAAGAATCTCTGTGGCTGGATGCAGTTCAGTGACTAGAGCTCTATTTATTTATTTATTTATTTATTTATTTATTTACTTATTTATTTTGAGACAGGGTCTCTCTCTGTAGTCCAGGCTGGTTCTGAACTCACGATGGAGCCCAAGCTGGCCTTGGACTCATGGCAATCCTCCTGCCTCAGCCTCCCGAGTGCTGGGATTACAGGCATGCGCCACCATGCCCAGCTTAGGTGGTGCTGGGGAATCGAACTTGGGTACTTAGCAGTTGACTTAGTGCTTGCTAAGCACGCACTTTAACCCCTGAGCCATTCCCCCACCCCCCAGTGACTAGAGCTCTTATCTGAGAGCACAAGGCCCCCAAGGTTGATCCCCCAGCACCAGGCAAGAGGTGAGAATGGTGGCACATGCCTGAAATCCAAGCACTCCGGAGACTGAGATGGGAGGACTGCCATGGGTTTAGAGCCAGCCTGGGCTACATCGTGAGTTCCAGACCAGCCTGAACTACAGAGTGAGACCCTGTCTCAACACACAACGACGACATGAATTGCAACCACACAAGGACGTTCTTTGCCAATGAAAACCCTTTCTTCAGAGTTCCAACTGTCCTTTCTCTGTCGTGTTACAGACTGAGTGCTTCTTCCTAACATGCTCCTTGTTCATCAGACCTCTGCCAATGAACTAGAACTGGAGGAGATCCCTAGGGGTCATGAAATTATCTATCTCCCAGCAGGTATCATTCAGGTGAGCTGTTCAGTTCATCATCTAACCGTTTGCCAGGTAAGAGAGTCCACCGGTGAGAAACTGATGAATGCTTATAAGATATGGTGCGTTATAGTCCTCACTGTTCGGGTTTCTTTCCTTCTATGCAGTTTCTTTGTTTCTTACTCATTGTTACGGGTCTGGAAGAGAGATGTGCCTGTCCTAGCTATGTAGGAGAATTATGAGACTGTCCTAGAGTTTAGAATTGCAGAGCTCTTATTATCAAAAGAAGTCATGGTCCCAGGGAGATTACTGCTTTGTGTTGGGAAATTTAACTGAATCTTCCAGCAAGTATGGGCATAAACTGAGAATTCAGTGTTTAGAGGATTCCTCCAGACCCTTGCTTAAGCTTTAAGACGATTGACTTGTCTCAGTCTTGGAGAAGAAATTTGCTGATGTTTCTTTCATTGCTTGATGGCTTAGAAGTATCCTAAAGTATGGCTTACATGTGGCTGAATTCTGAGCCTTGGCTAATTAATTATATTTGATTTTCTCAAGTAAATATACAGGCCTCAAAATTCTAAAGGTTCAGGAAATAAATTTCATTTTCTTTTGTACACATATTGGCTTTATCCGTTGCACTGGGGCGTGTTCAATCTACTGCCTAGTGGTTTATTGGCGTACTCTTTTGTGTATGTGAAGATTGTCTGGGACACCATATAAATTGTGTACTATCATTTATATGTATAAAGTCATAAAACTTCTTTTAAATTTGTTATTGTAACATTAAAAAATCAAAGTAAACAGCAAAAGCGATTGTGGACCGTAGGTTGGAAATTCCTGAGGCAGATGATCTATCTAATCTCAAATGGCCAAACTGCTATTGAGCTTGGGGAAACCGTAGAGGACTGGTTCAGCTACTCTATAGAGAACTCTACTGGTTACATTCTAGATTCCAAAACTTGGCTCAGGTTAATACTTCAAGACATATATGCATACTTGTTGTTAGAGTAATTGTTTCATTTAAAAGTTCTAAACGACACATGGTCATTATAGTAAACTTGTAAAATAGAGAAAACTAATAAGAGGAAAAAAATCACTCTGTCTGAAGACAAAAACTGGTTTGTGGTGTATTTCCTTTGGATCTTTATTTCTATCTAGTGTTATTTGTTTCATGTGTTATATAATATTGTTGTTTTTCATTCACAATTATAACAAGCATTTTTCATTTTATAAGGGATTCTTTTATATTAACATGGTTGGGTAACTTCCATGGGCTGCTTCTCCGTTGGAGACAGCACACACACAAAGCTTGCGTTATGCTCCCAAATGAGGCGAGAACACAACATTCTATGGACTGCAAGGCACATGGTTGAGCTGCTGCTTTCCACAGTGGGTTTCTGGGTCTGGAAAGGTTCTCAGCCCTTTCACCACCCTTTTGTATCCTTCTTGGAAGGATTACTCCAACAAACTATGCACTTTCATCAGAGATATTTATTACAACATTGAACTTGCCTGGAACCAAAACTCAGCAAGGAATAAGTAATATTCTTGTCTTGGAAGATGTGTCAGGTATCAATTTTTTGCTTCACAGCTACAAATTTACTTTTCATTGCCTGCTCAGAGAAAATGGATAGGGGCCTTTTAGGTATTTTTTTCTTTGTCAGATGGCTCCATGTAAGTCTTTGTCAGCAAAGGACACTTGAGAGACACAGCAAGAGGAAATGATTTTGCCTCTTAGTCTGGCCTGCTTCCTAGGCAGGACCCTTAGTGCAGTGGCATCTCCAGCACTTGGCTTCTGTTGTGCATGGTAGACTTAGGCACCCATTAGCCAGCAGCTTACTCTTTCATCTCTTCTTGGGCAGTTGTTCTGGAATAGCCTGGTCCTAGGAACCAGCTCCAGGGTGTCTTGAAGCAGAAGGAAGAGGCACACAGATCCAAGGTTTCGTGTTAATTGTGGACACACTGATAGAAATACGGCTCAGAGCAGCCACAAGATCAGCAAGTTCCTACCACTTGCGTCAGAAGACGGGTACACAGTGGTAAGGATAGTGTGACTTCATCCAGGCCAAAATGTACCTGGTTTATCTCACCCTAATATCAAGGACATTTGGGCACATACCTTGCTCTGATGGCACCAGGGTCTGTTTCCTAAAACTCCACTTTTCACTTTGCTGGTTTCATCTATTTGTAATGTGTTGGGACTCTGTGTAGAGAAAATAGACCCAGGTTGCTCAGGAGAAATGATGGTAATTGTGACTCAGGATGGCTGCAGTTAGGACAACCTGGATCCCTATAGTGACTTTGCAGTGAAATACCTCCAGGGAGACATTTCCCTGTAAAGAGCTTTCAAGACATTAAAGAATGGATTTCCTTCAAGTTCCAGAAAGGAGATTCCCAACAGGAGTGCTGAGTGTGACACAGAGACTTCTCTGTCATCGATTGAGCCACAATTCCATCCTCATCACTAAGGTCTGAGTTCCAGCTTTGGAGTGAGGAGAGATGAAGGTCTTTCCTTGATCATATGCCACAGGCCTGGATGAGAAACCATTCCTCATTTCCAGACCCTTTAGAGTTCTCTACTTTTTAGCTGCCAATTCCTTGTTACTCCAGTCTCTAGTTATAGTTTTTGGTTCTTTACATTGCACATTCCCACTCCTATCACCATCAGTCTTCTTCTTCTGACTGGACAGAGACTGATTAAAAAAAAAAATGTGGAATGAGAGGCAGGAGTCTCTGTAGCTTTCTAGCATGATGGAAAGACCATTTCTCTCTAGCTGACTCCCCAAGTCCCCGAATTCCTCATCTGCAAAACAGGGTTTACAGTAGTTCCTAACTCATAGGGTTATAAATTATTTGAAACAATGCCCAGTACACATTAAATACTCAGTAAATATTACCTGTTGTTACAATTTAATCTGAGTCATTCTGATTTTGATCAAAGGGCCACAGATGCAAATCTGATGCTTGAGAAGAACATAAGCCACAGTTTAATTTATCATTCTTACATGGCACCTATTTTGTTTGCTGTTAATATTTAACTATATTCCCTCTTTTTTTCATTTCTTTTTTGTGTGTATGTGTGGTGGTGGCGGGTATCAAACCCAGGGCTTTGTGCATCTCAGGCAAGTGTTCGACCACCAAACAAACACCTCAGGCCAATAATTCACTATTATAAGCAAGAGCAAGATGAACATTTCTGTGTACAAAGCCCATTTGATCTGGGATTTTATATATGAGAGGACATGAAAAGTCATTTGTCTTTAAGAAGTGCCCTAGCAAGAAGAGTAGGTTCTGTGTCGGACCCGATAAGAAAAATAGAATTTGAAAGTATAAATTATGTTGGAATTCTCATTGACTCAAACTTTGCCAATTTCTCAAAAACATCATTCTAAATGCTAACATGTGACAAAACACAGATTTATTTTTGAGTACACACCTACACAGAGTAAGTCATCTTAGTATACTTCTTATTTTTCATATGTGTGTGTGTGTGTGTGTGTGTGTGTGTGTGTGTGTGTGTATGGCTTTATGTAAGACATAATGTTTCCCATTATTTCCCCCATTAAATTCTATAAAATAATTGTGATCTGGGCTTCTCATATCAGAAAAACCATTTGGTATTTCACCTTCTACTTCTGACTCACTTCAGTAAGCATGAAGGTCTCAAGTTGCATCTATTTACCTACAAAAGCTTCCAACATATTTGTCTTTATAGATGAGTAGTAGTCCATTGTGTATGAATACCACAATGTGTGTATCCATTGGTCTGTTGATGGGTATCTTGGTGTCTTCCACATTTTAGCTGTTGTTAAGTTGTGCTGCTATGAATATGGGTATACATGTATCTCTATTATGCGTTGTTTAAAACACTTTTGGGAATATTCCCAGAAGACGTATCGCTGGATCTAAGGGGATATTTATTTCCAGTCTTTTGGGAGACTCCCATACTGTTTTCCATAGTGGTTGTACCAGTTTACATTCCCACCAGCAGTGCAGGAGGGTTCCTTTTTCTCCACAGCCTCACCAGCACTGATTGCTGTTTGTGTTCTTGATATATGCCAATTTCTCTGGAGTCAGATAATATCTTAGTGATGTTGTTGGTGCAGAGAAAAGCTATTGTTTCTTTAGTATTGATTTTGTAGCCTGCAGTTTGGCTAAATTTGTTTATTATTTCCAAGCATTTCATAATGGAGTTTTTGAGGTCTTCTATGTAGATGATCATATCATTTGCAAATAAGGGTAGTTTGACTTCCTCCTTTGTGTTGTAGATTCACTTTATTTCATTTTCTTGCCTGATAGGCAAGTGTTTCAAGGACTATGTTGAATAAGAGTGGTGAGAGTGGGCAGCCTTGTCATATTCCTAATTTGAGAGGAAATGCTTTCAATTTTTCTCCATTTTCTATGATATTTGCGGTGAGTTTGGCATATATGGCTTCTATGGGTTGGAGATTAAGACCCTTCTATACCTATTTTTCTCTGAGTTTTTATCATGAAAGTGTGTTGAATTTAATCAAAGACTTTTTTATGCATCAGTTAAATTGATCATGTGGTCTTTGGTTTTGCTTTGTTGATGTAGTGTATTATATTGATTCACTTACATATGTTGAACCAGCCTTGCATCCCAGGAATGAAGCCCACTAGATCATGGTGCATAATCTTTCTGATTACTTGCTGGATTCCATTTGCCAGAATCTTATTAAGAATTTTTGCATCTATATTTATTAAGGATATTTGTCTATAATTTTCCGTCCTAAGTCTTTGTCTGGTTTTGGGACTAAGGTGATGCTAGCCTCCAGAAATAAGTTGGTACTATTCCTTCTCTTTCAACTTCGTGGAACAGTTTGAGAATGATTGCAGTTAGTTCTTCCCTGAAATACTGAAAAAATTCTGTGTGAATACACCTGGTTCTAGGCTTTTATTTGTAGGTAGAGCTTTTATTTCTGCTTCAATTTCTCTGTATATAATGGGGTTATTCAAGATTTTTATGTCTTCTTTATTCAATTTTGGTATTTAATATGTGTCTAGAAAGTCATCCATTTATTCCCAGTTCTGTAACTTGTTAGAATATAGGTGTTCAAAATAGTTTCTTAGAATATTCTGAATTTCTGCAGAGTCTTTGGTAATTTCATGCTTTTCATTTCTAAGTGCATTAATATGTACTGTTTCTTTCCTTCTCTTGGTGAGTTTAGCTAGAGGTTTGTCAATCTTGTTTATTTTTTCAAAGAACCAGCTCTTTGACTCATTTAACTTTTTAAATTTTTCTTTTTAATTTCAATTTCATTAATTTCAGATCCGATCTTTATAATTTCTTTTCTTCTACTGCATTTCAGCTTAGATTGTTCTTGTTTCTCTAGGGCCTTAAGGTGCATCATTAATGTGTTTATTTGTGACTGTTCTGTTGTTTTGATGTGTGCATTTATGGCTATGAATTCCCCTGATATAGGTACTTCCTTCATCATTTAACTCTACAACATTTTGATTTCCTCTGTCATCCATTGTTTCTTCAATACTAAATTGTTTAGTCTCTATGTATTTGTGTATTTTCTTCTGCTGAGTTCCAGTTTTATTCCACTATGATCTGAAAGTACACAAGGAATTATTTCTATCCCTTTATATTTATTTATGCATGACTTATGACCTAGAGTATGGTCTATTTTAGAAAATGTTCCTTGTGCTGCTGAGAAGAACATATATTCTGTTGATGTTGGGTGGAAAACTTTGTAAACATCTGTTATGTCCAAGTCTTCTGTAGTGTCATCTAACTGTTGTGTATTTTTGTGGATTTTCTGTCTGGTTGATCTATCTACCTGTGATAGTGGAGCATTAATGTCCCCTGCAATAATTGTACTGGGGCCTATATGTCCTTTCAGATTTGATAATTTTTGGTTTACATAATTGAGTGCTCCAGAGTTGGCAGCACATATATTGATAATTGTGAGTTCTTCCTGTTCTGTTGTTCCCTTAACCAGTACATAGGGACCATCTTTGTCTCCCCTAACCTGTTTTGTTTTGAAATCTGATGATTCTGAGTCTAATACAGTTATTCTTGCTTTTTTCCTTGGCCCCGTTGCATGAAATATTGAATTCCATCCTTTTATTTTCAGTCTGTGCATTTCCTTGTGTGAAGTGTGTCACTTGTAAGCAGCAAATTGTGGGTTTCTGTTTTTAAATCCCGTCAGCCAGTCTGTCTTTTAGTAGGTGAGTTGAGGCCATTCACATTCAGAGTAATTATCGAACTATTTTTGGTATGTCCTGCCATCATTATAGTTTTTCAGCGTTATGTACTAGACTTACTTTCTTTTCAGCTCATTCTATATCTGTTGTCTCTTTTTCTCTGGGGTCTTTGGTGTCATCGTTAGCCTCTCTTTCACTTTCTAAGTTTTCTTTAAGTATTCTCTGCAGTGCTGGCTTAGTGGCTGCAAATTTGTTTAAGCTTTCTATATCATGGAAAGTTTTAATTTCTCCCTCTAATTTAAAAGATAATTTTGCTGGTTACAGCAGTCTGGGCTGGCATTTATGTTTTCTTATTGTTTGGATGATATTGCTTCTTTATCTCCTTGCTTTTAGGGTCTGGGTTGAGAAATCTGCAGTATCCTGATGGGCTTATCTTTGTAAGTCGCCCTCAGTTTTTCTCTTACAGTTTTTAATATTCTCTCTTTGTGTTGGGTCTCTAGTATTTTAATTATGATGTGTCGTGATGAAGTTCTTTTCTGATGAAAGTTGTTTGGTTTTCTGTATGCCTGCAGTTGTTCCATGTTCATTTCTTTCCTTAGTTTTGGGAAATTTTTTTCCATAATTTCACTGAACATGGCCTTTAAACCTTTTGTTTTATCCTCAGTTTTCTCCAGCACTCCCATAATTCTGAGGTTATTTCTCTTTGAGTCATCCATCAGCTGTCATAGATTCACTTTCTTCCTTTTTTGTTTTATGTTCTTTATGGCCTGTACATCCCAGCTCAACCATTTTATTTTCTAGGTCTGACATTGTATTTTCAAAATGTTCATAGTGATTGCTTATTATTACCTGTGTATTTTCCACATCCTGAATGTTTGGTTTCAATATTTTTATATCTCTGCTATATTCTTCTTTAATTTCTTATATTGCCTTCATTATCTTCTGGTTTATATCTTCTTTGCTTTTCTCTAATTTCTTGTCAGTATATGCTGATAAAATAGCTATATCCAGACATAGCTGTTGCATTTTCTGTTTCATTTCCTGTTTTAATTCCAAGTATTTCTGGACCCAGAAATTATCATCTCTTTTGCCATTTTCATCTCTAGGTTCTGCTATTTCAAGATCTCTGGTGTCATTTTCTGGGGTGTCAGGTCTTTCTGTAGGAGATTTATTATCATGTTTCCTCATGCTTCTGTTGCAGTGAATTGAGGCCCCGCTATTGTTGAGTCTCTATTTCTTTTTCTGAGATTCTTAAATTAGACTCTTTCTGTTTTAAGTGTTACCTGGCTGTCTCTGGCATGCAGGAGGTATGGGGTGTGTGAAGACCCAGTGCCATGAACTCCCAGGTGCAGGCAGGGCTCTGGTGGCAGTTATCAGGTTGTCTCTGGTGTGCAGGAGGGATGAACTCAAATGTATTTTTCATGTCCTAAATGTCAGCTAGATTTCTTTTCAAAATTTCCACTTCTGTATCTTTCAAGGTATTCCTTAATATCTTGCATTTCCCTATTTACCGTAGCCAACTTTTTATTTGCGGCTTCTATATGCTCAGTAAGCTTTGCCTCTATGAGGACCACTTTTGTTTAGTGAGTTCCTCTTAAACCTGTTGTTCATTGCTTATATTTCTTTGAGAATATCTTGCTTGAACTGGCTCTTTGGCTCATTATTTGCTTTTTAACTTCTTTCCCAATGAGTTCCACTATTTCAGGCCCATGACATTAA